>ML108626.1:25180-45572 GCA_003697995.1 Taxidea taxus jeffersonii
TATATATATATATATATATATATATATATATATTGCAGCTATCAAAAGCCATTTTCAACGACATGGATGGAACTAGAGAATATTATGCTTAGTGAAATAAGTCAATCAGAGAAAGACAACTATCATATGATCTCCCTGATATAAGGAAGTGGAGATGAAACATAGGGGGTTTGGGGGTTAGGAAAAGAATAAATAAACAAGATGGGACTGGGAGGAAGACAAACCGAAAGAGACTCTTAATGTCACAAAACAAACTGAAGGTTGCCAGGGGAAGGGGTGTAGGGAGAGGGTGGTGGGGTTATGGACATGGGGGAGGGTATGTGCTATGGTGAGTTCTGTGAAGTGTGTAAACCTGATGGTTCACAGACCTGTACCCCTGGAGCTAATAATACATTATATGTTAATAAATTTTAAAAATTTAAAAAAAGATTTCTTCCCAGCTCTACTTGTCCTTTGAATGTATTCCATTTTGTGTATATAGTCAAAATACTATGCCTTGAAGTCACTTGAAAAAATATGTTTTATGTAGGCGATTTCACCAACTTGATATATAATTAGGTTCATTCATTTCAGTGTGCTCTTACTTTTAGGGATTGCTTTTTTACCCCTCAATTTAATTTCACTTTTGAAATTATGTTATCTTTGGATTATTCCATAGTCAAAAGTCTATAACATGGTATGTTTAGAGGAATTTTGTTTCCATTGCTAATCCTTCCTCTTCCTTTGGGGAACTTTTTCTACTTTAACTACCACTGTTAATGGCAAATTTAAGAAAAAGCAATACATTATATATGTATTGGACTCTTTTCATGTATAAGGATCTTTTTTATTCCTTTTTACTGCTTTATGCTATTCCATTAGTATGGAATTAGTGGCAGTGTTAGCTTTTAATTCGATAGGATAATATATTGCAGGAGGGGTGAGGCAAAGGCAGAAGCAAGGAAACCAGTTAGAAGGCTATGGCAATAGATTACATGCAGATAGCTGGCTTAGTGTGATGAACTAGGTGGAAGTGATGAGAAATGGTTAAAGTTAGGAAATATTTTGAAGAGGCAGCAATCTGGAGTTACTGATACCTTGGATATGGGATGAGAGAGGAAAGTGACAAATCCACATTTTGTGTCTATACAAGGCAGGGAATATATAGTGCCACATACCAAAGTAGGAGCTGGTATGGATGTGGGGAATTGCAAATATTCATTTTGGGACATATTATTTTGAGATTTTTTTTAGATGTGGAAGTGAAAATAATGTATAGATTATTAAATGTGTGAATCTGAAATTTAAAGAAGAATCTAGGATGAAGCATTGATAACTGAATTCTGTCATCAAATTTTCCATTTAGCATTGTGATTAAAATTTGAAGTTTCTGGGGTGCCTGGGTGGCTCAGTGGGTTAAAGTCTCTGCCTTCACCTCAGGTCATGATCCCAGAGTTCTGGGATAGAGCCCTGAATCAGGTTCTTTGCTTAACAGGGAGCCTGCTTCCTCCTCTCTCTCTGCCTGTTTCTCTGCCTACTTATGATCTCCGTCTGTCAAATAAATAAATAAAATCTTAAAAAAAAAAAAAAACCTGAAGTGTCTTTCCTGAACAGTTGTGGTTTAGATCTTGTCTCTGGCATTTATTATATGACCTTGAACAAATCACTAGAAAACTGAAAACCATGTAGAATGTCTATAAAATGATGATAACAATAACACCTCAAAAATTAATTAATAATAAGAAATTATATATAAAAATACTTAGCATAGTGTCTAGCATTTTATATACTTTTTTTTAAGAGAGAGAGAGAGAGCATGTTTGAGCAGGGGAGAGGCAGATGGAGAGGGAAAATCTTAAGGAGGTTTCACACCCAGCACAGAGCCCAATGTGGGGCTCCAACTCATGACCCTGAGATCATGACCTAGCTGAAATCCAGTCTGACGCTTAACCAGATGAGTCACACAGGCATTCCTTTTTTTTTTTTTTTTTTTTTTTCTGTTTCTTTTTTAAGTAGGCTCTACATTCAGCTTGGAGCCCAACGTGGGTCTTGAACTCATAGTCCTCAGATCAAGACCTAAACCCAGATCCAGAGTCAGAAGCTTAACTGACTAAGCCACTCAGGCACCCCTAGCATTTTAGATACGTTTTTTTTAAAAAAAGATTTTTTATTTATTTATTTGACAGATTACAGGCAGGCAGAGAGGCAGGCAGAGAGAGAGGAGGAAGTAGGCTCTCTGCTCCGCTCAATCCCAGGATCTTGGGATCATGACCTGAGCCGAAGTCAGAGGCTTTAACCCACTGAGCCACCCAGGTGTCCCTTAGATACTTTTAATTAATGTTGGATAGTGTTATTTTTTATTATTTACTTTTTGGGGCAACCCCAAATATTTATATAATTAATTCAGCACATGTTATTTTACTTCTTTGTCTACCTTTCATGCTACCTATGTTCATTATCTGCTGGCTTATGGCAAGATAAATTTTTATATATATATATATATATAAATATATATATATATATATATATATATATATATAAAATCACAGCCCTGGCCTTTGAGGACCTCATGGTATCACTATTCCCATAATAGCATAATATAACTGGAGAATTTTTTTTTAACTTTATTTAAGCTTTATTTAAACATATAATGTAACCCCACCACCCTCACCCAACCCCTCTTCCCCCCACCCCCCTCAGTTTGTTTTATGACATTAAGAGTCTCTTTTGGTTGTCTCCCTCCCGATCCCATCTTGTTTCATTTTTACTTTTCCTACCACCTTAACTCCCACCCCCATTGCATCTCCACTTCCTCATATCAGGGAGATCATATGGTAGTTGTCTTTCTCCAGTTGACTTATTTCGCTAAGCATAATACGCTCTAGTTCCATCCATGTCGTCGCAAATGATAAGATTTCATTTCTTTTGATGGCTGCATAGTATTCCATCATATATATATACCACCTCTTCTTTATCCATTCATCTGTTGATGGACATCTAGGTTCTTTCCATAACTTGGCTATTGTGGACATTGCTGCTATAAACATTCGGGTACACGTGCCCCTTTGGATCACTATGTTTGTATCTTTAGGATAAATACCCAGTAGTGCAATTGCTGGGTCATAAGGTAGCTCTATTTTCAATTTTTTGAGGAACCTCCATGCTGTTTTCCAGAGTGGTTGCACCAGCTTGCATTCGCACCAACAGTGTAGGAGGGTTCCCCTTTCTCCACATCCTCGCCAGCATCTGTCATTTCCTGACTTGTTCATTTTAGCCATTCTGACTGGTGTGAGGTGGTATATCATTGTGGTTTTGATTTGTATTTCCCTGATGCCGAGTGATGTGGAGCACTTTTTCATGTGTCTGTTGGCCATCTGGATGTCTTCTTTGCAGAAATGTCTGTTCATGTCCTCTGCCCATTTCTTGATTGGATTATTTGTTCTTTGGGTGTTGAGTTTGCTAAGCTCTTTGTAGATTTTAGATACTAGCCCGTTATCTGATATGTCATTTGCAAATATCTTTTCCCACTCTGTCAGTTGTCTTTTGGTTTTGTTGACTGTTTCCTTTGCTGTGCAAAAGCTTTTGATCTTGATGAAGTCCCAATAGTTCATTTTTTCCCTTGCTTCCCTTGCCTTTGGCGTTGTTCCTAGGAAGAAGTTGCTGCGGCTGAGGTCGAAGAGGTTGCTGCCTGTGTTCTCCTCAAGGATTTTGATGGATTCCTTTCTCACGTTGAGGTCCTTCATCCATTTTGAGTCTATTTTCGTGTGTGGTGTAAGGAAATGGTCCAATTTCATTTTTCTGCATGTGGCTGTCCAATTTTCCCAACACCATTTGTTGAAGAGGCTATCTTTTTTCCATTGGATGTTCTTTCCTGCTTTGTCGAAGATTAGTTGACCATAGAGTTTAGGGTCTATTTCTGGGCTCTCTATTCTGTTCCATTGATTTATGTGTCTGTTTTTGTGCCAGTACCATACTGTCTTAATGATGACAGCTTTGTAGTAGAGCTTGAAGTCGGGAATTGTGATGCCACCAACTTTGGTTTTCTTTTTCAATATTCCTTTGGCTATTCGAGGTCTTTTCTGGTTCCATATAAATTTTAGGATTATTTGTTCCATTTCTTTGAAAAAATTGGATGGAATTTTGATAGGCATTGCATTAAATGTGTAGATAGCTTTAGGTAGCATAGACATTTTCACAATATTTATTCTTCCAATCCATGAGCATGGAACATTTTTCCATTTCTTTGTGTCTTCCTCAATTTCTTTCATGAGTACTTTATAGTTCTCTGAGTATAGATTCTTTGCCTCTTTGGTGAGGTTTATTCCTAGGTATCTTATGGATTTGGGTGCAATTGTAAATGGGATTGACTCTTTAATTTCTCTTTCTTCTGTCTTGTTGTTGGTGTAAAGAAATGCAACTGATTTCTGTGCATTGATTTTATATCCTGACACTTTACTGAATTCCTGTACAAGCTCTAGCAGTTTTGGAGTGGAGCCTTTTGGGTTTTCCACATATAGTATCATATCATCTGCAAAGAGCGATAGTTTGACTTCTTCTTTGCCGATTTGGATGCCTTTAATTTCTTTTTGTTGTCTGATTGCTGAGGCTAGGACTTCTAGTACTATGTTGAATAGCAGTGGTGATAGTGGACATCCCTGCCGTGTTCCTGACCTTAACGGAAAAGCTCTCAGTTTTTCTCCATTGAGAATGATACTTGCCGTGGGTTTTTCATAGATGGCTTTGATAATATTGAGGTATGTGCCTTCTATCCCTACACTTTGAAGAGTTTTGATTAGGAAGGGATGTTGCACTTTGTCAAATGCTTTTTCAGCATCTATTGAGAGTATCATATGGTTCTTGTTCTTTCTTTTGTTAATGTACTGTATCACATTGATTGATTTGCGGATGTTGAGCCAACCCTGCTGCCCTGGAATAAATCCCACGTGGTCGTGGTGAATAATCCTTTTAATGTACTGTTGGATCCTATTGGCTAGTATTTTGGTGAGAATTTTCGCATCTATGTTCATCAAGGATATTGGTCTGTAATTCTCTTTTTTGATGGGATCCTTGTCTGGTTTGGGGATCAAGGTGATGCTGGCCTCATAAAATGAGTTTGGAAGTTTTCCTTCCATTTCTATTTTTTGGAACAGTTTCAGGAGAATAGGAATTAATTCTTCTTTAAATGTTTGGTAGAATTCCCCTGGGAAGCCATCTGGCCCTGGGCTTTTGTTTGTTGGGAGATTTTTGATGACTGTTTCAATCTCCTTACTGGTTATGGGCCTATTCAGGTTTTCTATTTCTTCCTGGTTCAGTTTTGGCAGTTTATATGTCTCTAGGAAAGCATCCATTTCTTCCAGATTGTCGAATTTGTTGGCATAGAGTTGTTCATAATATGTTCTTATGATTGTTTGTATTTCTTTGGTGTTGGTTGTGATCTCTCCTCTTTCATTCATGATTTTATTTATTTGGGTCCTTTCTCTTTTCTTTTGGATAAGTCTGGCCAGGGGTTTATCAATCTTATTAATTCTTTCAAAGAACCAGCTCCTAGTTTCATTGATTTGTTCTATTGGGTTTCTATTTCATTGATTTCTGCTTTGATCTTTATTATTTCTCATCTCCTGCTGGGTTTAGGCTTTCTTTGTTGTTCTCTCTCGAGCTCCTTAAGGTGTAGGGTTAGGTTGTGTATTTGAGACCTTTCCTGTTTCTTGAGATAGGCTTGTATCACTATATATTTTCCTCTCAGGACTGCCTTTGCTGTGTCCCACAGATTTTGGACCGTTGTGTTTTCATTATCATTTGTTTCCATGGTTTTTTTAAAATTCTTCTTTAATTTCCTGGTTGACCCATTCATTTTTTAGAAGGATGCTGTTGAGTCTCCATGTATTTGTGCTCTTTCCACATTTCCTCTTGTGATTGAGTTCTAGCTTCAGAGCATTGTGGTCTGAAAATGTGCAGGGAATGATCCCAATCTTTTGATACCTGTTGAGACCTGATTTATGACCCAGGATGTGATCTATTCTGGAGAATGTTCCATGGGCACTAGAGAAGAACGTGTATTCTGTTGCTTTGGGGTAGAATGTTCTGAATATATCTGTGATGTCCATCTCGTCCAGTGTGTCATTTAAGACCTTTATTTCCTTGTTGATCTTTTGCTTGGATGATCTGTCCATTTCAGTGAGGGGTGTATTAAAGTCTCCAACTATTATTGTATTCTTGTCAATGTGTTTCTTTGATTTTGTTATTAATTGGTTTATATAGTTGGCTGCTCCCATGTTAGGGGCATAGATATTTAAAATTGTTAGATCTTCTTGTTGGACAGACCCTTTGAGTATGATGAAGTGTCCTTCCTCATCTCTTATTATAGTCTTTGGCTTAAAATCTAATTGATCTGATATAAGGATTGACACCCCAGCTTTCTTCTGATGTCCATTAGCATGGTAAATTGTTTTCCACCCCCTCACTTTCAATCTGGAGGTGTCTTCAGGTCTAAGATGAGTTTCTTGTAGGCAGCATATTGATGGGTTTTGTTTTTTTATCCATTCGGAAACCCTGTGTCTTTTGATTGGGGCATTTAGCCCATTTGCGTTCAGGGTAACTATTGAGAGATATGAATTTAGTGCCATTGTATTGCCTGTATGGTGATTGTTACTGTATAATTTCTCTGTTCCTTTCTGGTAATACTTTTAGGGTCTCCCTTTGCTTAGAGGACCCCTTTCAATATTTCCTGTAGAGCTGGTTTGGTGTTTACAAACTCTTTCAGTTTTTGTTTGTCCTGGAAGCTTTTAATCTCTCCTTCTATTTTCAATGATAACCTAGCTGGATAAAGTATTCTTGGCTGCATGTTTTTCTCGTTTAGTGCTCTGAATATATCATGCCAGTTCTTTCTGGCCTGCCAGGTCTCTGTGGATAAGTCTCCTGCCAATCCAATATTTTTACCATTGTACGTTACAGACTTCTTGTCCCGTGCTGCTTTCAGGATTTTCTCTTTGTCGCTAAGACTTGTAAATTTTACTATTAGATGGCGGGGTGTGGGTCGGTTCCTACTGATTTTGAGAGGTGTTCTCTGCGCCTCCTGGATTTTGATGCTTGTTCCCCTTGCTATATTAGGGAAATTCTCTACAATAATCCTCTCCAGTATACCTTCTGCTCCTATTTCTCTTTCTTCTTCTTCTGGAATCCCAATTATTCTAATGTTGTTTCGTCTTATGGCATCACTTATCTCTCGAATTCTCCCCTCGTGGTCCAGTAGTTGTTTGTCTCTCTTTTGGTCAGCTTCTTTATTCTCTGTCATTTGGTCTTCTATATCACTAATTCTGTCTTCTGCCTCATTTATCCTAGCAGTAAGAGCCTCCATTTTTGATTGCACCTCATTAATAGCTTTTTTTATTTCAACTTGATTAGACTTTATTTCTTTTATTTCTCCAGAAAGGGTTTTTATTTCTCCTGACAGGGTTTCTCTAATATCTTCCATGCCTTTTTCGATCCCGGCTAGAACCTTGAGAATCGTCATCCTGAATTCCAGATCTGACATATTACCAATGTCTGTTATTGATTAGGTCCCTAGCCTTCGGTCCTGTCTCCTGCTCTTTTTTTTGTGGTGAGTTTTTCTGCCTTGCCATTTTGTCCAGATAAGAATCCGCTGTTCTCCTTGTTAAGTGAACTTGGTCTTGGCTGTATTTCTTTGATCTTCTGGGGGAGGGGCCTGTTGTAGTGATTCTCAGGTGTCTTTGCCCCAGGCGGAGTTGCACCGCCCTTACCAGGGGTCGGGCTATGTAATCCTCTCAGGTTTGCTTTCAGGAGCTTTTGTTCCCTGAACGCGCTTTCTGTAGAGTTCTGGAGGACGGGAATGACAATGGCGGCCTCCCAATCTCCGGTTCAGAGGAGCCGAGAGCTAGGGGCCCCAGTCTTCAGTGCGCCTTCAGAGAAAAGCGTTTAATCTCTCCGGTCTCCCTAGCCCACGTTTGCGCCGGAGACTGCGCGCGCCCACAGACCGCGCGTGCCCGCAGACTGCGCTCAGAGAAAATCGTGCGTAAGCAGTCCAGTCTCACTGGCTTCTGGGAGCGCTCCGAGCTCACCCAGCCTGTGACCAAGCATCTCTGTCTCTGGCAGAGTCTCACCTGGAGTCTCCGAACCCCGTAGATCCCTGAGCTCTCCCGGGTCGGAGTCTCCCCGGATCTTGTGGGGACCCCTCGCACAGAGCACCGGCCAGTGCCACAGAGCACTGGTCCGTGTCACAGACCACTAGGAAATCTCGGCTCTGTCTCCGCAGCCGGCTTCCCCGCTCTAATACCTGTGAGCTCTGAGACACTCAGACACCCCCGATCCTTCTGTGACCCCGTGGGACCTGAGTCCACGTTGTCCCCGTGAGGTCTTCACCCCAGTTTAGCCTCTGGAGTGATGTCTCTCCCTGGAGCAGACTTTTAAAAGTCCTGATTTTGTGCTCTGCCGCTTGCCGGGAGCCGGCCCCTCCCCCTGGGGTCTATCTTCCCGTCGCGTTGGATTCACTTCTCCGCTGGTCCTACCTTTCAGAAAGTGGTCGATTTTCTTTTTCTAGAATTCTTGTTTTTCTTCTCTTCGATCTCCTGTTGGATTTGTAGGTGTTCGGAATGGTTTGATAGGCTATCTACCTGATCTCCTGCTGGCTGATGTCGTCTCAGCCTCCTACTTCTCTGCCATCTTGACTCCTCCCCTAACTGGAGAATTTGACTCAAGGAAAGACTTGCACTTGTTTAAATGATGAGTTAGCAGAATGTTACTTTCTCCCTCCAGACATGCTTTGAACAAATTTGACCAAGAAACAATTGATGAGATCTGGGAGTAAATTTCAATAAAACTAAATCTGATTATATTTTCATTTTGTTCTGAAGAAAAAAAAAAGTAAAGTCCTTCTATTTGGAATCCTGGACTTGCATATTGATTTATAGAACATAACAAATGTGTACAAAATCCTTGCCTTTCTGATCACATCTCAGTCCAATAGTAGCATGTGTGATAAATCAATTGTTAGCTCAAATGGACAGGAGGATCAAACATAAATGGTGAGCAGGTGGAAGCTAAAAGGCAGTGGGCCAAGCAAACCTTTACTTGGAATGTACTTACCTGCCTTACAGAAGATGAGTGAATCTCTGAATGGGAAGGGGGTTGATTTCTGCAATCACACAGAAAGGAAACAGAGGTAAAGTGGTGAAAAAAGAGAATATACACAAATAGAAGGGAAGGACCTCTTTGTGTTTGACTTTTATGTATATGTATTCTCTCAGTGATACTAAGGACAATTATATTTATAGACAGGAAACTGAGGCTTTTGAGGGGATGAACAACTTGCCTAGAGTCACTCAGCTAATAAATGAAGGAGTCTAGATTCTCAGTCTCTGTCCACATGGTTACTACCAGACTCTCACTCTGCCTATCACACTGCATTACAAGTCCATAGAGGACTCGGAACTGAATGATTTGTGACTTTTGCTGTCTTTCCTTTTAAGTTCAGAGAAGCTGTTCATTCCCTTTTGTTGTAGGGAAAGATTCTAATTTAGAGTGAACATCATTGTCTGTTGAAAATTTAATACATGTTTCCCTGATTAGTCTTCAAATCAGCTCAATAAAGTAAAAAGAATTTTCCCCTAAAAATGAGGAAATCATGGCTTAGACCTTAAGTAATTTGTCCAAGTTCTTACATGTCATCCAGCAATTAAGGGAGTAGGAATTCTTTCTCGGGTTTCCTGAATCTAAATATTGTACTTTTCCTCATCCAACAGACCTCTCATGCCAGAGGCCAAATGAATTTGAGCAAAGTCAGCTTTTTATGACTTAGTTTTTGATTCCCTTTCTGCTTCTTTATCTTTTATGATGATACTAAAGCATCATTTCTATAAAGTCTTTTAAGAATGATCTGGGGAAGTTATTTACTCCACCAGTGTGCTCCTATGGCAAATTGTCTGTAATAGCTATTCTCCTTTCTCCCTGAAATCTGCTGTAATAATCTGTCTTCTGCACTAGAATGAGTTACTCAAGGTTAAGAGGTTGCTTAACATACCTTTGGAACTTGAATGCACTAAGTGAATTTTTCTCTAGAATCAAAACATCATCGTTATTTAGAAGGCTATATTTTTCCCTATTTTGCAGTTTAAAACAAAACAAAAGCCTCTGTTAGATATGATAGGTAAATCAGGAGATAACAGGATGCATTTAGAGTAAAGAGATATAAAGCAACATAAAATTCATAGGCATGGGGCACCTGGGTGGCTCATTAGGTTAAAACATCTGCCTTTGGCTTGGGTCATGATCCCCAGATCCTGGGATCCAGTCCCACATCAGGCTCTCTTCTTGAGGGGAGCTTGCCTCTCCCTTTCCCTCTGTTTGTGCTCTCTCCCTCCCTCTCAGTCAAATAAATAAGTAACATCTTAAAAAAATACATTTGCAATGATGTCACCCCATTTACAAAAGGGGAAGAATTTAAAAACAAAGCCTTCATGGTTTACAAATTAGCTCAGGTGAATATTGATGATTTTGCTTCAAGCATTGACTGGAATGCAGAGATAACAGAGATGATTAGGTAACCCAGGTGCTGATATATATTTTTTAATTAAGAGCAAAGGATTGGTTAAAGATAAGAGAAGAAAGAAACTGGTATAAATGATTATTTTATAGTGTATGGGGAATAGCTGAATGGATCCTCAAAGCTTGCCCTGAGGTTCTGATGCTACAGATCAAAAGAGATAAGAGGTTTTCCGGTTGAAACATACAGATGTGTGAGACTGACTTCAGAGACCTCAGCAGGGGAGATTAGAGAAAAGGGAGCACCAAGGAGTCCAGAATAACTAATCTCTTCTGAGAGAGTGTGGAGTTGGAAAGACTTAAAGGCTTAGTAAGGAGTTCCTACATAGTACAGGCTGCCAAACAGCACACAAGAAACTAGGATAGATACAAGGTAGCAACATTTTACTTGAGGAACAGCTTGAGTGTAGACAGGATATAGATTTAGGAATCACCCTGACCTTACTGAAATCTCGGGTTGCGTCTCTTTATTACTTGTTAACTTCTTTGAACTTTACTTTCTGGGAGGCAAGGGACAAGCAGAGGACCTACTCAATGGTTCTTTTGGAAGTTTGGATGACACAATGCATGTGGAGAACATTACTTAGCATCTGGCACATTTTTCTTCTTCCACTCTCTGCACTTCTGTCCTTTTGTGTGGTATTAAGGCTCTCTCCTTCTTATCTTAGTGCAAGTATAGCAATAGGAGCAAATATTGGCATCTATTAGGGTAATACAAGAAAGATGATATAAGAAAAAGGAAATGATGTAGTAAAATATCAATAGAAAATGGAGAGGCAGTTTGAAAAAAAATGCCAGAGCAGATAGTGTTTAGAATTATTTTGCTGATTAGGGAAGAAAACTGGAATTTAGTTTCTCACAGTGAGACAATGGTACACAGATGCCTAAATCCTTCTCTTCTTTAGTCTTCTGGTTTTTTGTATCTGTGGAATGAATACAATAACAACTGTGCATCTGCATAAATACTTGGGGAAGATGGAATGTATAAGTTAAAGAAGTTTAAATCTGCAACCACTGAATTATTGGTCTACATCAAGTTAAAACTGAGCAAGCTAGGTATGACTATTAAAACTCTGTTCTATTGATTTTCTAACCCCAAATTCAGATTGCCACACATTTACAGGTGAGTTAATTTACTAGATGTATAAATAAAACATATAAATCATTCTCCTGTTATTAATGAGTAGGGAGCTAGACATAATACCTGAATACAACCAATTTAAATTCTTCCAAACAAAACAAATTATTCATTAAGGCATCAGTGTTGTTATTAATCAAACATTGCCATAGAAATTAATTTTAAATGACACTTGAATCAATTATAAAATAACATTAATAAAACCATAAATAATATTTATAAACAAATTTATAATTATTATTATCATTGCCATTATTAATCACAGCACTAAAGTTATTTTTTATTAAGTACCACATTTGATATTCTCGGCAATCCTGAAAAATGGCAGTGTGGCCTCACTACTCGTATTTAATAGATGAGAAAAAATGATGCTCAGAATAGATTATTGGCTCTGAAAGAAGTCATAAAGTGAGAAAACAGAGCCAGTACTTGAACCAATACTTCTGATGTCAAATCGGAAAGCTAAACCAAGCTTTAAGTAGGTACATTTAGCACCAGCTGTTTGAGGCTTCTGTGTATCAAAGTGTGAAATGTCACTAATAGGATCTGGCCTTTGAATTTCCAGTCATTAGAAACTGTAAACCTAAGTTTCTTTCCAGGCCACTAATTAAGTTCCTGTAATTAATTAATTAATTAATTAAGTTCCTGTATTAATATGGCTGCCATAACAAAGTAAAACAGAAGGTGTAACTTAAATAATGGAAATTACTTTTCTCATGGTTCTGGAGTTTAGAAGTCCAAGGTGTTGGCTGGGTTGGGTTCTACTAAGTCCTCTTTTGGCTTTTAGATGGCCATCTTTTTCTGGTGCCTTGTCTTAGTCTTCCTTCTGTGTGTGCCTGTATCTTAGTTTCCTCTTCATAAAGAATACCACTTATATTGAATAGGGCCCATTCAGATGGCCTCATTTTACATTAATTTCTTCTTAAAAGGCACTATCTCTAAATATGATCATAGTCTAACTTACTGGGAGTTAAGGCTTCAATACAGGAATTTGGTGAAGACACAGTTAGTCCCTCTCCTCTCTGTTTTCCCCGATTTTATTAAGCAGTAAATGAAATATAATGTTATATTAGTTTTAGCTGTAAAACTTAATAATTTTATATATGTATATGTTGTGAAATGACAACCACAATAAGTTTTGTTAACATCCATCACCACACATAGTTGTAATTCCTTTTTCTTGTGCTGAAAACTTTTAAGATCTACCCTTTTAGTAACTTTCAAATATTCCATAGAGTATTGTTAACTATAGTTCATGTGGTATGTTACATACCCAGAACTTATTTAGCTTGTAACTGAAAGTTTGCAACTTTATAACCATTGCCCATTTAGCCCGCACCACCCCTCCGCCTCCTACTCCTTCCAAACACCAATCTGATCTCTGTATCTATGAGTTTATGTGTTTGTTTAGATTCCATATATAAATGAGGTCATACAGCACTTGTTTTTCTTTGATTTATTTTACTTAGCATAATGCATTCAAGGCCCAACCATGTTTAAGCAATTGGCAGCCTCTCCTTTTTTACAGTTGAAACATAAACACAAATGTATAAACTATTATATTTAGTATATTTAATATAATGTATCATTTATATAGTATATAAAAATTTTATGTTTATATGTGTATAATTATTTTATGTATATAATAAATCCATAATGAAATATTAGTATATATTTAATGTATGTGATATATAGTAAATGCATAGTATGGAATATATATATATTGATGTAATTGATATAATTGGTATGTAAAGCTGATATTATATTGATTCATCCATCAATGGGCACTCATGTTGTTTAATACTATCCATTGTTTCTATATCTTTGCCATTATAAATAATGCTGGAATAAACATAAGGGTTCAGATACCTATTTGAGATAGTAATTTTGTTTCCTTCAGATATATACCCAGAAGTGGAATTGTTGGGTCATACGGTAGTCCTATTTTGAATGTTTTCAGGAAACTCCATACTCTTTTCTACAGTAGCTGCACCAGTTTACATCCTCACTAACATAGCGCAAGGATTCCCTTTTCTCCATTTTCTCAACACTTGTTATCTCTTGTCTTTTTGATTATATCAATTCTAACAGGCATGTGGTAACATCTCATCATGGTTTTGATTTGCATTTGCCTGATGATTGGTGGGTGTTGAGCATTTTTTCAAGTACTTCTTGGTCCTTTGTGTGTCTTTGGAAGACTGTCTATTTAGTTCCTCTTCTCATTTTTCAACTCCATAATTTGTTTGCTTTTGAGTTATAGAAGTTTATGTATTTTGGATATTAACGTCTTATCCGATATATGATTTGGAAATACTTTCTCCATTTCTGTAGGTTGTTTTCTCATTTTGTTGATGGTTTCAAGTGCTGTGCAAAAGTTTTTATTTTTGTTTTTTTAATGTAGCCGCACTCATTTATTTTTGTTTGGTTGCTTTGTTTTTGGTATCAAATACCAAAAAAAAAAAAAAAAAAAAAAAATCATTACCAAGACTGATATAAGGTGCTTACCCTTTTTTCTTAAAAGAATTTTAGTGTTTCAGGTGTCATATTCAAGTCTTTATTCCCTTTTGAGTTTGGTTTTTGTATATGGAATAAGATAGGGTCTAATTTCATTGTTTTGCATGTAGCTGTTGAGTTTTTCCAGCACCATTTATTGAAAAGATTATCATTTCTCCATTGTATATAATTGGCTCCTTTACCATAAATTAATTGACCAAATTACTATAGCTTTGTAGTAGAGTTTGAAATCAGCAAGTATGAGGTCTTCAGCTTTGTTCAGCTTTCTCTAGATTCCTTGAAAGAAGTAATATTGTTAAAATGGCCATGCTACATAAAGCCATCTACAGATGCAATGAAATCTCTATCAAAATTCTAACGACATGTTTCACAGAAAGAGAGAAAAAAATCCTAAAATATTTCTCACTCTTCTCCTTCTTATGATGTAAATATTGATCTGCTTCATGGTGTTCCATAAGTATCTTAAATATCTTTTTCATTTATTTTCTTTCTTTTCTTCTGATTGGATAATTTCCACTGCCCTATCTTTGAATTGGCTGACCCTATCTTTCCTTTTGATCTAGTGTGTTATGAAATCGTCTGTTGAATTTTTCAGTTCAGTTATTATATTCTTCAGCTCTGTGATTTCTGTTTGGTACTTATATTTTCTGTATTTTTGTTGAAATTCTCACTTTGTTCATACATTGTCCTCCTGACTTTGGTGAGCTTATTTATGACCATTATTTTTAACTCTTTATTAGGTAAATCACTTATCAGCATTTCATTAAAGTTGTTCAGCTTTGCCCTAGCTCTTGGTGGTCTCTTAAACCTTTGTGATTGCCCAAGCAGTTTTTTGTCTTTAATGGCTCCAAGTAGTTGAAGGTAAACCAAAATCTATCAGAGTCCCCAAAGGGAGGATCTTAGTTAGCACTTAGATACAGATTGATTGGAAGCTGACCCATCAACAAGCACCATTTATTTATTTGAGAGAGAGAGGAAAGATCACAAGTAGGGGGAGTGGCAGAGGGAGAGGGAGAAACAGGGATCCCAACATGGGGCTTGATTGCAGGATGCTCGGATCATGACCTGAGCCCAAGGCAGATGCTTAACTGATTGAGCCACCCAGGTGTCCCAGCAAGCAACTTTTAAAGGTAGTGAATAAACCTCTCTAAAGAAAAGATTGCGCTTGGGTATTTCTGTCTGTGGTGAGACCTTGGGGTATAGACATGGAGAATTCTTGTGACCCCGTTATGAGCTATTTCTTTGTTTTCCATAGTGTAGTTGGTCTCATGGAATCAAGCCCTATTGACTTTCAGAGCTAAATGTTTGAGGGCCCATCCCTCTGGTAGCAGTCATAAAATTTGGGGTGCTAGATGTTGGGTCCAAATCCTTAACTCTTCAGGGCAAAGCTGGGCATAGTGAATTATCTCCCAGTTGTATGTCATAATGCCAGGCATGTGGTTTGTGGAGAGATTTTGTCTCAGCCCCTCTTACCAGTTGTGATGTGGTTTTGTTTGTTTGCTTGTTTTCTCATGTGTATAATGTATAGGAGTCTCTCAGTCATTTTCTGTCAATTCAGGGGGAATTGTTCCATATATATCTGTAGATTCCACTTTTCCATCAGAGAAGGTGATTTTGGGAATCTCCTATATTGCCATCTTAGACTAGAACACTCACCCCTAGCTTTTCTTTCTGTATTTCAATAAAGCTCATCTATCTACCACTTGCCATGTGATCTCTTAGCTCTTGGTTGTGTGTTGGGAAATTTCCACATAAAAAGTTGTCAGAGTTAAACTGAACCAAAAGGGAAAAGAAATTTAATTCAGAGGAGTTTAGGATCAATAACACAGCTGTAAGAAACAATTTAGAGTTCAGTCCCAAAGAATGAGTTGGTAGACTTAAAGTTCATTAGTTGTAAGAAAGAGAAGCCCAACTAACCTAGCTGAACCAAATACAGGGAACTAAGGGATATACTTCTTCTTTTACTCAGTTATTGATTTATTCATTTAATAATTAAAGAGGTCCTACTCTAGGCATTATCTTAGGTGGCAAGGAATACAAAAGGAAACAAAGCATACTGAATTCCCTACCCTTATGGAGATGACAGTGAAAGAATGGAAAGGAGAAGGAAATAAACACAAGTATATTAAATATTTGGTACACGAGGTAGTGAAATGTACTATAGGGAAAAGTAAAGTAAGGAAAGAGAACAGATGATGGGTGAATAAGGGTGAGCACTATTAAAGTAGCCAACTCTCCCAGTTTGCTTAGAACTGAGGGAGTTACTGAAATGTAAAATGTTGAGTGCTAAAATAGGATAGTCTCAGGAAAATAAGGATGATTGGCCAACCTGCTGCTAATTCAGGAAGAATTTTAAAAGGAAGCATTGGTAAGAAGTAGTCTCTGAGAAAGAACATTTGACTAGAGACTTGTAGGATGTAAAGGGTAATTTAGGTGTATCTATGAGATGGTGAACTCATGGAGAGAGTAAAAGAAATTCTAGGACCATGAGGGAGATAAATGCCTGATGTGATTCAGAAACTGCAAGAGGGTTAGAGTAGCTGGTATCAAGGAAATCAGGAAGTAGAGTGATAGGAACTGAGATGAAAAGAATGACCAAGGACAGAGTCACAAAAGACCTTGTAGGTCAGTGAAAGATAGTGGAGAACTACTGGGGGATTTTAAAACCAATCTTATCATAACCTGACTTAAATTCTTAAAGAATCATTCTTGAAGCTGCTGAAAATAAACTTCAGAGGGAAGGGGTGTAAACAGAGCAATTTAGGAAGCTATTATAGTATTTCAGGCAAGAAATGATGGCAGTTCAGAGCAGAGGGAAGTGGAGAGCTGTGGTATTATTTATATTTTTATTTGTAAACTAATAGATACTGCTGATGGTTTGGTGTGGACCATAAGAGAAAAGGAAGAGTGAAAGGATACTAATTTTTGTAACATTAGTGGTGATATTAAGTATAAGAGTTAGAGAATGAATCCTCAATTCAGGGCAGAAACATAAATTTCTATAAATATATAGAAATATCCTCTACATTGACAGGAAGAAATAACATGTCCATAGGTGTGAGATGTGGAAGTGGGAGTTTGTGGAAGTTCTGTAATTGTTTCTGATGTTTTAGGTTGTGGGAAGAAAGATTATCTGAGAGTGAGGATAGAGAATATGAGAACAGAGACTGGAAGTTTGTGGAGATAGAAAATATAAAATCATCACATTGAGGTTGCAGAAATAGATGATCCAGGGAAAGGTGGCATGATTGATGGGCAGTATTAAGGCTCCCTTGCAATCGGAGATCACTATACTAAAATAGATTAAGACAACATGGTTGTGAGTTTTTGTCTAGGTACTTTTAGCTACATGATATTAAACCTAGAATAACTGGGAAATTGGATTTAAAAATGTTTGAAGTTTCAACAAAATGAGTATGGCAAAGTTAGAGAGTGGTAAGGATATGAGAAAATAAGTGGCAGACTGTTTAATGATCGACCTTGGGATTTAAGTAGGGCCAAAGGGAAATGAAAGGAAGTTGAGAAAGTTAAAAAGATGGTAGGAAGAGTGGTTACAGGCTTTGGTGTGGTGGAATGGTTACTAAAGTGAAGGAATGAAAGGAAATGTGTATGTATCACAGATTTCAAGAGACTCAAAGGGCCTCCCATATATGGGGAGTCAGATATGAGAAAACTTACTCTCTCTGTGTATCTGAAATTGCATGGTTTCTCATTTCTGTTTCTCTTTGCATGCCTGTTTCATTATTTTCTTTGTCTCTGGAGTGTTGCTTTCTTTTCTGTGACACATCTATTGTTATACTGAACACAGCACTACATGGAGTCCTAGTTCAAAAGTTCTAATGCGTCCATGGGAAAGAGAATATGTTTGGCATAATTTGGCTGGATACCAGGGGTGTGGTATCATCCATTCCACTATGGTTCAGCAGATGTAATGAGAACTGACTTTTGATAAGGGAGCACAAGGAAACTTTTTCATAAAAGAGGTTAAGAAGAAATAATTATTAGAGGAAATTGTTGACATTTCATAAAAGTCAATGGAGCATTAAGTTAATGGTCATCATGGACTAGTTTCAGACTAGAGTGACTGAGAAGAAGGGAGCTATGGTTTTATTATTATGTTGAGTCTTCAAGACAATTGTCTTTTTCCATACCTTGGTTGAAAATGAGTTGACATTTCCTGTGGATTCTTCAGTCATCTAAGTTGCACTAGTCTTAGTCTTCACTCATCCATATCTTACTTTTTAGGGCTTGCTTCAAGTTCCAAGCCTGTAAATTTCATTTCCCTGACTCTTCCTATTTGTATAATTTCCTGAGCCCCATGTAATATATGATGTCTTACAACCTCTTTAAATGTTAATCAAGTGTAATTTGTACTTTAGTCTTCCTTGTTTCTCTTGTATTCCTTATTTTTAAGTAGATGGTAGTTTCCTTAAGAAAAGGAAATTTATTTTTCTTTGCATCCTCTACAATTCAATGAATACTAACATATATTAAGAACCTTTTATATGGCCATATCTAGCTATACATTTAGATTCATTTTAAATCAATGAGTAGCCATTTACTTTAAACACACACACACACACACACACACACACACACAACTACAGATATAAGACACTACAAAAACCACAATGGAATAGATGAAAATGAAGAAGATTATATATATATATATATATATATATGTGTGTGTGTGTGTGTGTGTGTGTGTGTGTGTATGTGTATACACCCTCCAAATCCTTTCATATAATAGTGGTTCTCATGTAACTTAAGATAAAAAATAACTACTTATTAGAAATCATGGTGAACAGAGAAAGTCTTAAATCTGGCATTGGATGTGTTGATTAGGGAAGAGGAGTGTTTTAAAATGAGATAGGATGGTTGAGCAAAGCTCTTATCAGAAAGATATCCAGGCACTAATTTATCCAAGTCCTTGAATGCAATGTAAAAGATCTGGAACTTTCTTCTCTAAACACTTGGAACCACCAGTGCATTTTGAACAGTGGGGTATTATGATCAGAATGGTACACAGGATGAGCTCAAAATAATTGATAATTATCTAGTAGTTTTAAGATGAAAGGTATGATTATATGAGTGAAATACTGAGGAAAACAGACTCAGTGATAAACAGCTCAGAGAATATAGGTGAGATTTTACTTTCTATCTTGATCTCAGCAAGACTTTTATATATTTCCTACATGGCATTGGCATCAATACACTGAGAAAATTTAATTAAGAAATGTAGTATAATAAAAAAGAGATCATGGTGAAAATCTTGGGTTTGAATTCTCACATCAGCTTTTGTTAAATATGAAGTTGGCCAAGTTATTCTATTTTTATTACCATAATTTTACTTTTGGATAACCTTTCCTGTATTAAATTCTCAGTTCTGTCACTTACTAGATATAATACTGAGATATTTCTTAACCCTTTTTTGGTGCCTCAGTTTCTCCATCACTAAAATAATCATTAAAATAGCACATACCTCATAGACTTACTGTATGGTTTAAACATGCAAACATGTAAAACAATTATAATATGACTGATACATGAGAAAGACTCAACATTACTTATTATAATCTGTGCTGTTGAGATGAAAGTCTCCTTTCACAGGGTTGTTGAATAGAGTAGGGTAGGCATAATGTGATATCTATGATATCTCTGATACAGTAGGTGCCAAATAAACATTAGATCAATTTGAATTTGATCTGGATGAAACACATTTTCTTATTTTCCTCCCTGAATAAGCAGGATCTTAGGACATAGATTTTGTCTGAAGAGGTCCCAGAGGTCAAGGTAAGAATCAACTGGGTGTATGGTGTGGAAAAAAGTTGTGAAGCTGAAACAGTGTCAAAGGGAGAAACTAAATATAAAGTGAGACATAGTACAGAATGACCAGAGAGATAGGATCTTGATTTCAGAGAAAGGCATAGGCTTCACAATTACTGGACCACAAAAATGTTTTGAAGGATAAGAGAGATTGAGACAGAGATGAAGAGAGAGACGGAGAGAGAGAAGAGAAATTATTTAGTTTCTTGGCTTATAACTGCTTAGACTTTTAGGACACGCACATGAAGGAGTACCACTGACCAAATAGTTGGTCAGTGCATGTCCAATAGCCTGTTCAGCTGTTGGGAAGGGAAAAGGGCTTTTTGATAAAAAAAAGCAGATAGAGGTAGGGAGCTCCTGTCCCTCCTGAGAAGGAAATGG
>ML108626.1:45582-109821 GCA_003697995.1 Taxidea taxus jeffersonii
AAGCAGATAGAGGTAGGGAGCTCCTGTCCCTCCTGAGAAGGAAATGGTGTTGGAAGACACTTCTGGTCTCTCTCCCTTTGTTTATTTCCACCTTTCTACCAAGGAGGAATGGCATTTCTGGTTGATGAAATTGGAGCAGAGGTAAACTATATCCTGAACTTTTGGGTCTTGCTCCTTCTGTCTGGGACCTATTTGCATTCAGGTGGATTAAGTTCATCCTCACTATTCCTGCTTATCGTAGTTGGCCATCCATGCCCCCATGTACCTTGCACCAGGAACAGACATCAGTGAGGAAGCCACACTTTCACAGTTGCATTGCCTTTGATTTACGTCAGTAAGAAAGGAATTACAGTGTCCTCCAACAGCGCTTTATTAGGAAATCTGCACTTCAGGTTATAAGACTGACATTTCATTGTAACTCCTATTTAGTTTTGGTTTCTCTTTATCCAAATTTCCTATCTTGTGGCACCATATGTTGGGGTGTAGAGTGTTAATTAATCAAACCCCTCCACTACTATCACCACTGACTGATTTAATCAGTTTGAGATGAGTCAGAGATGGGGGTGGAGAGTGGGACTGGAATTCTTCCTGATGCTCTTCTCTTCTAGGCATGAACCAGTTATTTCCCTTTGAGGGGGGAAAAAAAGCAGAGGATGGGAATGAAGAATTAGGATAAGTGTCATTCCTCAACAAGAACCAATTTGAAATTATGGTGCCTGAATGTCACATATAGATATAACTTTTAGTACCTTATCTAACCCTGTAGTTCTAAAATATTGATATTAAAATACAAGTTAGGAACTAGAGCGTATTATGCTTAGCGAAATAAGTCAACTGGAGAAAGACAACTATCACATGATCTCCCTGATATGAGGAAGTGGAGATGCAACGGGGGTGGGAGTTAAGGTGGTAGGAAAAGTAAAAATGAAAGAAGATGGGATCGGGAGGGAGACAAACCAAAAGAGACTCTTAATGTCATAAAACAAACTGAGGGGGGTGGGGGGAAGAGGGGTTGGGAGAGGGTGGTGGGGTTACATTATATGTTTAAATAAAGCTTAAATAAAGTTAAAAAAAAGAATAAAGAAAAAAAATACAAGTTATCCAATAAGTGCAATAAACCTAATGTAATTTAAATAGACTGGAGACAGAGCAGGAGTTAATTTTAAAATGTTCAAAAGATGCCTATTTATCTTTTTATGTACTAATCAATAGACTCATTTTATGTCCTCCTATTCTCTAAAAATAAAGTTGTGTTCATAGAGAGATGCCAGAGAGAAAATTGATCAAAGACTAACAACAAAAGGAATTGATAAATATAAATGCACCTTGTTGGGCTCTCTGGGTGGGTGTTATGAGACTTGTATTAGATCCAATTTAATTAGCAGTTTGACTCTCTCTCAGAATGGTGTAAATAGTATGGGAAATTTGCAAATTAGGCCAATTTGAGAGATACAGCACATACTAAGAAAAATAGATAAATTGATCAGAAAAAGGAGTAGGAAAATGACTTCAGAACAAAGAAATTAAATGGAAATATTCATCAGACTACATGGAGTATAAGACTAGTTATTTTAACAGATTGAGAGAGACTCTATAAAGGAAAATTGTCAGAATCTCTCTAAATGGCAAACATGGCCTTTAATTTGTGAACTTTTACAAAATTCTGTCTAATTAAAGCTTTCTTATTCTGTTTTTAAAAACAGCATAACTGAGATATAATTCATATTTCACAATATTCACCCATTTAAACTGTACTTAGTGAATTTTAGAACATTCACAAAATAATGAGACCATTACCACAATCTAGTTTTGCTTAATTTTCATCACACCTAAAATAAATTCTGTACCCATCCCCTGAAAACCATTACTTTGCTTTCTGTTTCTATGATGAAATCACATAATAAATGGCGTTCTCTGGCTAGTTTCTTTCACTTAGCATAATGTTTTTGTGGCTCATCATGTTATGTTATCAGTACTTTCATTCCAGTTTGTTGCAGAATAGCATGGCTTTGTGTGGGTGGATATACCACATATTCTGTATCCATTTATCAGTTGATGAACAATTGGGCCGTTTCCATGATTTTTGCTATTTTAAACATACTGCCATAAATATTCATGTACACATTTTTATGTGGACACATGCTTTGCCTTCTCTTGGGTGTATACTTAGAACTGGATTTGCTGGTTCATATGGCTGGTTCAACATTTTGCAGAACTGCCAAATTGGTTTCCAAAGTAGTTGTACAATATTGTATTCCCAACACCAATTTATGAGAGGGTTCCGTCGTCTCCACATCCTCACCAATACTTTCTATTGTCTCTTTTTACTATGATGATCCCAGTGGTTATGAAGTGGTGTATCACCATGTGTTTAATTTACCTTTCCATGATGACTAATAACGTTGGAGGTGTTTTCATGAGTTTGCTGTTTGTACATACGTCTAGTGAACTTTGTATTCATACTCTTTGCTCATTTTTTAAAAGAGGGTCATTTGTGTGCATATTATTGAGTTGTAAACATTCTTTACTTTTTTTTTTACCAAATGCCTCATCAGATATGCAATTTAAAAGTATTTTTTCCCATTTTGTGAGTTGTATATTTACTTTCTTGAAGACATTGTTTCAACTCAAAAGTTGTACATTTTGAAGCTCAATTTATTTTTTCTTTGTAGATTTTATTTATTTTTTATTTGAAAGAGAGTGTGTGAGTGGGGGGAGGAGCAGAGGGAGAGGGACAAGCAGACTCTATGCTGAGTGTGGAGTCCAACATGGCACTTGATCTCATGACCCTGAGATCATGACCTGAGCCAAAGTCAAGATTTGGATGCTTAACTGACTGAACCACTCAGAGGCCCTTTTTTCTTTTATTACTTGCCCTTTTGTTATCATATGTAAGAAAACATTGTCTAACACAAGATCACAAAGATTTATACCTACTTTTTTTTCATAGAATTTTATAATTTTAGCTCATACATTTGTCATGTTGGATCCATTTCAAGTTAAATTTTGTCTATGGTGTAGGTGGGAGTCCAATTATTATTTTTTTCCATATGGATATCCCATCATTCCCGGGCCATTTTTAAAAAGACCACTCTCTCCTCATTGAATTCTTTTGGTACTTTTGTCAAAAATCAATTGACCATAAATGTAAAGGGTTATTTCTGGACTTGCATTTGTAATCCCACTGATATTTCTATCTTGATATATCAGTGAGATGAAACATATCACTGCGATAACAGTGGTAACAGGGATAATGGATAAAAATGGGATAGAAAATACTTATGTCTATCCTTATACCAGTACCACACTGAATTGATTGCTATAGCTTTTTAGCATGTTTGGAAATCAGGCAATTAAAAACTCCAATGTTCTTTTTTTTCCCAAGATTTCTTTGACTATCTGGGTCCTTTGAATTTCTTTTTTTTTTTTTTTTAATTTAGGTATAGTTGATGTGCAATGTTACATTAGTTTCAGGTGTCCAACATAGTGATTTAACAAGTTTATACACTGCTCTATGTTAAACACAAGTGTAACTACCATCTGTCCATATTATAATATACATTGTAACAACAATGTATATTACAGTATCATTGACTGTATTCCTTATGCTGTGTCCTTTATTCCCTGACTCATTCATTCCTTAAGTGGAAACCTCTATCTCCCTCTCCTCTTCACCCATTCTGTCTGATCCCCCCACCCCCCCACCCCTCTGGCAAGCAGCAGTTGGCTCTCTGAACTTATAGGTCTGATTCTGCTTTTTGTTTGTTTATTCATCTGTTGTTGTTATTGTTTTTAGATTCCACTTATGAATGAATATGGTATTTGAATGTGGTATTTGTCTTTCTATGCCTCAGTAACATATTTCACTTAGCATCATACCCTCTAGGTCCCTTGCATTTTGATATGAATTTAAGAATCAGCTTATTGGCTGATTGGTGGCAAGGGCAGTAGAATGTTGGCTCCAAGATCCTACCAGGAAGCTGCTAGGCCTTCCTTTGTGCCAGCCATGCCCCATCCCATGAAGCGATGGTGGTGGTCAACAGTTACTTCCTAATGCCTCCTGCGCTCCTACCATGGCCAATCAGGGCTGGTGACCAGTAGAGGTGGGAAGGGCCCAAATCCTCCTACACCCAGCCAGTGCCCATCCCCAATGCCACTACAACTGCTGGGCAGATGGTCTGCATGTAGCAACCATTCTCCTTCTTCAACTCCACCGCCCAGTCCAGATGGGTTGTCATTCCTGCAACAAGATGCTTGTGACATAGCTTTCCTGTCATACCAGCACCCTCAGCTGGCTCTCCTGTGAGAACCTGTGCCTGCTGGGGTACATTAGTGGGCTGCTGCTTCATCCATTTCTGTGTAGACACCCTGCAGTACGTGGACCTCTGAAGTATGCTGTCCCAACTGCAAAACTCTCCTAGGCACCTACAAGTGTTTGCAGGACTTGGCCGGACCTGGCAGGAGCAGCATCTATAGAAGGAGCTCTCTGGCTCTCATCCAGTGCTGCTCCTGGTGAGAGTTCCACCTTGGTGATCTCATCTCTTCAGGGGCTTCAACTTTGTGTCTTATCTTGAGGAAAAAATATTGCAAAAGTAACATGCCTCCAGAACCCCCAAGATTGCTGCTTGGAGTGGTACACGGGCCATGCAAAGACATTCACCTTGAGTGCTGGCTCAAGGGTTTCCTGCCTTCTGTGACCCCAAGTCACCCCATAGCAGTGACCATTGCCCTGTCTGGTGATTTAACATTAGCCAGCTTCTTTCCTTGCTTCTGTAGCCCTCTCTGGGGGCCGTCTCAAACTGAAAAGGCACGAATGCCTTATTTTTGAGACTCTTCTGGCCTGAATACAGCTGACATAGCCTTTAGTGTCTGCCATCATGTTCATCAGGTTTATCTGTTCCCACTTCTGACTTTGATTCAGTTGGTGGGGGACCCCAACAAAAAAATTCAGCTTCCTAATTTTTGCTAACAATAATAATAAATAAATAAAGCCAGCTGAGATTTTGATAGGGATTCTCTTGAATCTTTAGATACATATGGGAATTATTGCCATTTTAACAATATTAAGTCCTCCAATTATTCAGCATACATGTTTTTCATTTATATATATCTTTTTAAATTATTTTCAATAATGTTTCAAAGTTTCAGTAGACAAGCTTTATACTTCTTTTGTTAAATGCATTCTTAAATATGCTATTTTTGGATGCTTTTAAAAAGGAAGCTTTTTTAATTCTATGTTAAGACAGTTAATTGATATTTGTATATTGATCTTGTATCCTGCAGCATTTCTGAATTTTTAAAAGTTACTTCAAAGAGTCTGTGAGTTTCTTAGGATTTTCTAAACATGTAATCATGTCATTTGCAAATATAGTTTTTTCCTTTTAAATGTGGATACCTTTTAGTTTGTTATTTATTTTGCCTAATTGCCCTGTGTACTGGGTTGAATACGTTCTTCAAAATTCATGTTTACTAGTACCTCCGAATGTGATCATGTTTGGAAATAAGACCTTTGCAAATATAACTGGTTGGATAAGTTGAGGACATTCTGCCTGAGAGAAGATTCTAAAGCCAAGGGTTGGTGTTCTTGCAAAAAAGCCATGTGAAGAGACACAAACACAGGAACAGGGGAAATGACCATGAGAAGATGGAGGAAGAAATTGGAGTGAAGCAGCTGTAAGACAAGGAAGATAAAGATTGCTGGAAACTACCAGAAGTGAGAAAGAGGCAAAGGATCCTCCCCTACAGTCTTCAGAGTGAGCATGACCTTGCCAACTTCTTGACTTTTAGCCTCTTTAATTATGAGAGAATATATTTATGTTATTTTAAGCCACCCAATTTGTGATACTTTGTTGTGGAAAACTTAGGAAGTTAATGCATCATAGAAAAACATGGCTTTGGAGTCAGATTGACCTAAGGTGGATTCCAGTAGTCTGTCACTAATTAGCTCTAAGTCACTGAGCAAATAATTTAAGTTTTTTTGGTGCCCTTTTCATCCTATGAAATGGGATTAAGGAAAACCACACATTGTGAATTTTGTAATGGATAATTTATAACTAATACTAATAAATTTTAAAAATCATATTTATCATTATTGTTGCAATTGTTGCTATTAAGTGAAACTCTGTACTAGTAGAGCTTCTAAATAAAAAAGAATCCTAAAACTCAATTCTCCTACTGAGAAAAATATCATAGACAGTTAACACGTCAGTTTGACAATTTCTCTATGTTCTCTTGACTGAATTTGGATTATCCTCCTTAATTATGAATAGTTTCATGCCCTTCTGATTATAAAATATAAATTAGACTAGGGGCGCTTGGGTGGCTCAAATGGTTAAGCATCTGCCTTCAGCTCAGGTCATGGTCTCTGGGTCCTGGGATCCAGCCCCACATTGGGGTCCCTGTTCAGCGGGGAGTCTGCTTCTCCCTCTTACTCTCCCCCTGCTCGTGGTCTCTCTCTCATTCCCTGTATCTCTCTGTCTCAAATGAATAAATAAATATTTAAAAATATGTAAATTAGACTATCCTAAAGGGACAAATACTGTGCTTAGTAAACATCTATCCCATCACAGATCCCATTTTCTGCTTAGACGGTCACCTTCTCCCCACCTTATCACTGAGATGACATTGCTTGACTCACCAAGAGCACATTCTACAATGTCAGTTGAAACTTCAGCATGGCTCTGACCATTCCAGAATGCAACATAGCCAACATCATTAGCAGGACAGGCTCTACTGCTAACGGCTGCTTGTTTTCTTCCTGTCAAGTTTACATTTCCTAGGGTGAGAAGCTAGGTGAGATGAAATAAAGCAGGCTTTTAGAAAGCTCTTGACAGATGGGTTTTCTGACTGTTTATAGCCTAGAAGGATCAATAGGAATCTGTCACACACACACACAATTCTGCTCAAGGTAATGAGCATTGACGAATACAGTTTTATTTGTACCCCTGCAAAATGTTTCTGGTCAGAGGTCAGCATTTGTGGGCAAATGCTTGCCTCCGCTGTTTATTTTCTAGTAGAGGTTGTTGGAGGGCTCACTAGAGGGGGATTATGAAACATTTAAAATATATATACTGCAATTTCCTCCTACCACGGCCCACCTCACACATATATATATATTCAATCATGTTTGTTGAGAAATCCTTGCACTTCAAAGAACAAGCACAGAACATGAATTCTGAAATCAGACAGATCTGAATGTCCCACTCACGAGCTGTGTGACCACTCAAAAACCGCAATTTTCTGACTTATTAAATGGAAATTAATAGGATCAATCTCATAGGCTTTTGCTGATTTTGTTTACAAGTTTATCTCTTCCTTTAAACTAAACTGTTTGAGGAGAAGTCCTCTACATCTCCTGCATCTAGAATAGTACTTAGTATATGTTAAGCATTCCACATATGTGTTAAACATTCCATTCTTGCTGAATGAAGGATGGGGAATGCTTCAATTAGGTTTGCTACTTATATAGTGTTTAGTTTTTATCAAGTTACTTCACTTGTCTCCAACTCTGTTTCCATATATGAGAACTATAGTAGATAATGTACAAAATAATGTCTTAGGTCTCTGCCACTGTTAATATTCATGAAATCACTGATTGTTCCTAGTGGGGAAAAAGGAGATGGTGCTTCCATATGATGGTTTCCTTATTTGGATTGAATTTCACAGCCATTCCACTTTTTCCCCAATGTTTGTTTGCTCATTTGTATCCAAAGGTATGTGCTTAGCTGAGCAAAATGCAATCCAGCAGAGCATGTACTATTTAGAAGAACCTTAGATATTTATTTGAAATGCCTTTCTGAAGACTAAGAGAGTCAAGAATGAGGAATATATCATCGCTCACCACTTTGTCATGATGTACATAGGTATTATCTCAATAGTTTTTACCTCATTTGCAGAATAATCACATTTCCTTGAATTTGGGGGAAAAAAGTCAGAGTGAGCCAAAGTGATATTGGCTTTAGGCAAAACATATGCTTCATATTTATCAAAGTTTTCAACAATACCTAGATAGTCTCAACTGATGGTCCATTTTTAAGCCATTCCTGATTATAGCATTTCTGCCTTTAATTCAAAGTATCTTAAGCAATGTATCATAAGTACTACCTCCTTCCTCCCATCTTAGGCTGAAGGTGTTGGGTAACGGAGGTTCTGATATTTTCTCTTCCCATTTTGGAAGTTGGGCAGTTCCAAGTTTATTTAAGGGAAAGGAAAATGAGTAAAGGTATATATTTTTCACACAGACTAACAAAGATGTAATCTTGCCCTCTAATTGAGGATTCAGAGAGAAGGCTGTGTGGTGTCATGAGGTGTCATACATACAGGAAACAAGTGGCAGCTGGTTGTTGTGGAGGTAGCTAATGTGCAAATCTGCTAATTAGAGAAATGCAAATTTTGAAGACATATTCTGTTATACCCTAGAGCCATGCTGAAGTAATCAGTGTAGGAAGGGTCCTAAATGGGCTCACCTTTGGGGCATCTTGGAACCAAGAGGTGCTTGCTTTATAGTTATTGGTACACATTGAAAGAGTAGCTACTCGTCTAGATGTAGAGAGTTTAAATACAGACATGGTTTAAACTGTGAGAACAAAGAGAGGACTTTGATGGACTTTTAACCTGGGTAGCACGCTTGTGAAACCATTTGCCATCATGGCATCTCCTATATTCCTATCCTCTTTTCTGCCTTGACTCGATCTCAGATGGTTTAAGGTGCATAGTGTACTGGTGGTACAGGAAAGAAATGGGTTAAACCAGGAGGAAAATGGGGTTTAAACTACTGCTAGAGGAGTGCCTGTGTGGCTCAGTCAGTTAGGCATCTGCTTTCAGTTGAGGTCATAATCTCAGGGTCCTGGGATCGAGTCCCACATCAGACTCCCTGCTCTTTGGAGAATTTGCTTCTTCATCTTCTTCTGCTCCTCCCCCTGCTTGAGCTTGCTCTCTCCCTCAGATAAATAAATAAAGTCTTTAAAAAATAAATAAACTATTGCTAGAGACACAAATTTAAACAAACACTCCATTGTTTTTTGATTTATTTTGTTTTGGCCTAATGACGTGTAGATTTTTTTTCCCTTATTGAATTAACTGATTTTTAATTAAGTCAAATTAATTGATTGATTGTTTTTGACATATGTCTGCCTAAATATCTAGCTTCTAGTGTTAAAGTCTTAACTTAAATTCACTGATTATCAGAGTAAAGGTGAGTTGTTCTTAATTTCAAGTTTCAAGATTCCATAGAGATTCCTAAGTTGACATAAAGAAGTCTAGAAACCTTCCAGAATTGTGGGCAGTAGTGTGTGTTAAAATGCATGTACATTGGGGCGCCTGGGTGGCTCAGTGGGTTAAAGCCTCTGCCTTTGGCTCAGGTCATGATTCCAGGGTCCTGGGATCGAGCCCCACATCGGTCTCTCTGCTCCGCGGGGAGCCTGCTTCCTCCTCTTTCTCTGCCTGCCTCTCTGCCTACTTGTGATCTCTGTCTGTCAAATAAGTAAAAAAAAAAAAAAAAAAAAATGCATGTACATTTTTCTAAAGAGAAAGTTAATGGCTTCCAGTATATTTTCCATAACGGCTGAACCTTTTGGCCTCCAAATTTAAGGCCTCCAAAAGGCCTCCTAATGGCCTCCAAATTTAAGAAGAATGTTACTGTGGTCTCATCACTAATATGGTTCATGCAATGCTGAATACGATGTCAGTCCAGTTCTCCTCACCTGTCTCATTTGTATTCGCCAAGGCAGGGTGTGCGTGGAGGTCCTGTGACTTACAATGTGTCATAAGCATAGATGTCAAGAATCACAAGTCCCTGCCACTGTTATTGAATCCTGTAGGAATGTTGTCTTTGCCGTGAGGCCAGCTGCGGGATGACCTTGCTTATCTAAGCAGAGACACAGGAAAGTTGAAGCAAGCCCTGTCCTTGCTCTGGAGGAGGAAAATAGTGCTTCCTCCCATGGGCATTTCTGTTTCCTGTTTCTTTTTCTCTTTGTTTCAACAGCACTCAATTCCAGAGGTGAAAGTGTTTGTTGTTGTTGTTGTTTGTGCATTTTTCTTAAATAGTAGTGGACTAACCCTGAATCTAGAACTTTAAGGCAGTTTCCTTATTCCAGCCCTACCACCTCCTGACACCATGACCTTGGCTGGCTGCTCACTTCATCCTGCTGTACCTCAGTCACCTTAGCTGTAAAATGAAGATTTTAATTCATGCCTCATTTTCTTTCAGGGTTGCTGGGAAGATCAAGTGAGATTATTGTGAAAACTTCTTGTGAAAAGTAATTTTCTGAAAACAGATATGGATTATATTTATTTTAGAACCGGCCTATTGTTAATTATTCACATGGATAGAGAAAACTACTTAGAATACTTGGTTTTTATTAGGAAGACGGCTCTTTGAACTATTTGGAAACTTGGTTTCTCATATATCTCTGCTGAAATAGAAAATCTTACCCAGTGATGGGAGAGTAGGCATGATGATGGTTCACTCTTCATGTTTTGGTGGCTGGAAAAGACAAGGCTTTCAGTTCGTTCATAATTTTGTGAATTATATATTTATATAGTTATATATAGTTAATATAATATATAGTTATAGTTTATATTATCATTATATAGTTATGTTATATATAGTTATTAAAAAGTATTACATATATATATGTAGTATATATATTTCCAAATTAGTTCTTGAGGAGATCAAGAGAGGTATATGTATAGCTTTGGCCTCTTGAGAAACATTTCTTGAAAATTATTCATATTGAGAATTAGGAAAGCATTCCTAGCCCTGTTTAATTCTGTCTCACAAGGTACCACATGATATTCTGAGAGGGTCTTCCCTCTTACAGGAGAAAGTTTTGCAGAACTGTGAGTGGCCTTTGCATGGCAGCTCCCTTAGTGAAGATCCATTGACCCAGCTTCTTGCTGGTCAGAAAAATGAATTCACTGGTTTATGCCCACTCATCAGCTTTCTTTGGGCCTAGTCTAAGGATTTGAGAAACCAAAGAGAGTTTCCTTTTTAACAGCATACTTGTATCTGTGTCATGTAATCATAAAAATCTTGAAAGAAATGCATTGCTTGCATTAGGTAAAAAGGAAGTAATAATTCAGTGATTTCCCTTCTTTTCATTAATGCAGAGGCTACTAATATATACTTGGCAACTATTGGCCTGAGTTATTCTGAAGCTTACTTTTGCACTAAATGAAAGACAGATATTGTCAAATTATATATATATATATATATATAATGTATGTATTATATATATATACTATATATAATATAATATATATTATATTATATATTATATATAAGACCCCAGTTCCTGGCCAAAGCTTTCTAAAACCTTTGTAATTTCCTAAGTGATGAGAGCACTAAGAGTATCTTTTGTTTTAATATTTGGGTCTTGACCCTGCCTGGTTCCTGGCACAGAGCTCCTAAATCCCTCAGAATTTCCTGGGTGACAGGGATGTCTTTTGTTCTAATGAAGTGACTCTTCATGGGCTCCTGGATAGCCTTAGGGTTGAGGCTGGTCACCAGAAAGACTAAGCCATGATTAAAAGCTTGCGACTTTCAGCCTCATCTCCCATCCTCTGGAAAGATGTGTGAAGGACTAGAGATTGAGTGAATGGTCAATCATGCCTGCATAATGAAATCTCCATTAAAATTCCAAAAGTAAAGGGTTCAAAGAGCTTCCTGGTTGGTGGACATACCCACGTGCCAGAAGAGTGACAGATGACACACTCTAATGCCACAGGTACAGAAGTTTATGAGCTCAGGACAACTTCTAGACCTCCCCTATATATCCCCTCAAGTGGCTCTTCATCTGCAGGCTTTATCAAATAAATTAGTAAACACTGAGTTCTGTGTGCTATTCAGGCAAGTGATTGAATCCAAGGAGGGAATTGTAGGAAACTCTGATTTGTAGTCAAGTCAAATAGAAGTTGTAGGCAATGCAAGGACCTACTACTTGCAACTGGCGTCTGGATTGGGGTGGGAGGGCAGTCTTTTGGACTGACTCCTTAACCTGTGTTGAATTGTTGGACACCCACCTGGTGTCCCAAAGAATTGTTTGGTGTGGGGAAAAATGCACATATCTAGTATCAGAAGTTTTTTCTGTCTGTAAGTTAAGGAGAAACACAGGAATGTTTTTCCCAGACAGAAAACTTCAGCATTTTATATGGTACAACAATAAAGCAATTCTTACACAGGATTTTATGATATGTCTTAAAAATGAGATCATAAAATCTGCTTATTTCCAGAAAAGTATTAGTAGCACCAAGTAAATATGTCTTATTTATTGGAACAGTCCAGGCTGGACTTCAATTTATCAATTATTTGCAGTGCTAAGAAAATTCTGTTTCTTAAAGAAGAATTATGTGATTCAGTTTTTTTTTTCTGAGTTCCTCCCCAAACAGTAAGAATTAGCAAAATTTGAAAAAGGGATTTTATAATGGAGATTAACAAAAACAGAATAATTTAATAAATTTCATCAAAATTTCACATCAAATGCTAACACTAAACAAGATTAAGCCTTAAATAATGACACAATAATGCTCTCTTGAACCACTGAATGTTGGTATAAAGCAGAGCAACTGTATACATAGTCTCATACACTGCTTTTCTAAGTCAGCCTTCCCTGCTTTCTTTAACATGCTCTTAACAGCAGCCTAATTAGACAGGTAAAGGATGGGAGGAGGAGAGAGAGACTCAAAGGCAAATGACTTGCCCACATCATCTAGACTCAGAGTTGATAAGACTAGGCTGTAGGTAAATTGTACTTCCCATATTAGTGGGTTAGTTCAGTGGAGTGTTAAGGGCCGTTTAACACTTGGAGTTCTTGGAGTCAGTTCTTGGAGTCAGACAGATCTGTATCTAAATCTTTTCTACTTCTTAGCAGCGATGTAATCGTAGAAGAAACATTACTTCTCTTTTTTTTTTCTTCTACTTTTTCCATCTTTAAAAAGAAGTTACTAATAAGAAACTGATGAATGTGGGGTAGATTAATAAAGTAACTGAGGAATGTCCCTGGCATACAGTAGCCGGTTGATAGATGTTTTTGAGGAGCAGTGTGGCGTACTGGAAGTAGCATAAGTATACTTTGGATTTGAAGAGATCTGACTTCCAGTTATGACTTCGCTGATTTCCATGTTTATGATCTTAGGCAAGTTTCTTCATCTCTCTGTAAACTATTTGTAAAATGTGTATTTATTTGGACAAAATAACGTATACAAAGTAATATATGCTGCTTGACAGATGGCAGATAATACATAAATAGAGTTTCTATTATGCCGACCAGGCTGCCTGCATGTCCTCAGCCTCAGCCCATGACAATAAAATTCCAGTGCATGTTGGTACAGAGCAATGACTTGACACTTCCACATTTTAATACAATTTAGAGAAACACGTAATTATCAATAGTAGGAAACAAAGAGCAAGTTTTTCTGGACTGATAAAGCTTAGCTCTGAAAGCTGATTTCTTGTACCTCCCTCAGGATTGTATTCCTGGATCTTAAGATTTTCACTCGCCTTGGTCTTAGAACTTGAATTAGCTCAGATGGGATCCTGGCCCAAGATGTGTGGGTGACTTCAGCCAGATTCAGAGTTCACAATCTCCAGAATTTCAGTTTCATTTCCCCAAGTCAGTTGTAAGCTTTACAGAATCATGGGATCATAGAAAGTCAGTAGCACTTTGGCCATAATAAATCTAACCGTCACTGTCACATTCCAGAGATGACTCCATTTTGGAGATAACCTGTTAGTAATCTATTATAATGACCTAAACACAGGAAACTTCTTAGCCATTCCATCACCATGACACCACACCAGTCCTCTCTCTGAAATACTTTTAGGTAGGTTACTTCTCCCCACTTATCTTCACTTCAACCCTTCACTTTTCTATTCCTTTAATACATTTTTTTAGGTTTAATTTTGAGTTTCTCTCTGTTTTTATTTTAATTTAAATTTAATTAGCCAACTGTTAGTACATCATTAGTTTTTGATATACTGTTCAATGATTCATTGAACTAATGATTCATCAGTTGTGTATGACACCCAGTGCTCATCACATCAGGTGCCCTCCTTAATGCCCATCACCCAGTAACCCCAACCCCACCTCCCTTTTTGCAACCCTCAGTTTGTTTCCTGGAGTCAAGAGTCTTGCATGGTTTGTCTCCCTCTCTGATTTCTTCCCATTCAGTTTTTCCTCCCTTCCCCTATGATCCTCTGCACTGTTTCTTATATTCCTTATATAAGTGAAACCATATGATAATTGTCTTTCTCTGACTGACTTATTTCACTTAGGATAATACCCTTCAGTTTTATCCATGTTGATGTAAATGGTAGGTATTCATTCTTTCATATGGCTGAGTAATACTCCATTGTATAGATGAACCCACATCTTCTTTATCTATTCATCTATTAAAGGACATCTAGGCTCCCTCCATAGTTTGGCTATTGTGGCCATTGTTGCTATAAACATTTTATTTCCCTGATGACAAATGATGTGGAACATTTTTTCATATGCCTGTTGGCATATGAAATTACAAAAAAATTACAAAAAATATGAATTTGTTGTAAATTTGTATGTCTTCTTTAAAGAAGTATCTGTTCATGTCTTCTGTTCATTTCTTGACTGGATTATTTGTTTTTTGGGTGTTGAGTTTGATAAGTTCTTTATATGTCTTAGATACCAGCCTTTTATATGATATGTCATTTGCAAATATCTTCTCCCATTCTGTAGGTTGCCTTTTAGTTTTGCTGACTGTTTCCTTTGCTGTGTAGATGCTTTTTATCTTGATGAAGTCCCAATAATTCATTTTTTGCTTTTGTTTCCCTTGCCTTTAGAGATGTGTCTTGCAAGAAGTTGCTGCAGCTGAGGTCAAAAGAGGTTGCTGCTTGTCTTTTCCTCTAGGATTTTGATGGGTTCCTGTCTCACATTCAGGTCTTTCATCCATGTTGAATTTATCTTTGGGTATGGTATAAGAGAATGGCCCAGTTTCATTCTTCTGCATGTGGCTGTCCAATTTTCCCAGCACCATTTTTTGAGTTTCCCTCCTAATGAAAGACTCCATGTTTGGCAATAAATAGAGCCTATCTTAAGCATAGTATAGACTATCACTTCAAAATTATACTTTGGAAACCTATAGTAAGTCTACATTAACCCTCAAAAAGCATGTAGTGTTCTTTTTTTTTTTTTACTTTATTTAAGCTTTATTTAAACATATGATGTAACCCCACCACCCTCACCCAACCCCTCTTCCCCCCACCCCCCTCAGTTTGTTTTATGACATTAAGAGTCTCTTTTGGTTTTTCTCCCTCCCGATCCCATCTTCTTTCATTTTTACTTTTCCTACCACCTTAACTCCCACCCCCATTGCATCTCCACTTCCTCATATCAGGGAGATCATGTGGTAGTTGTCTTTCTCCAGTTGACTTATTTCGCTAAGCATAATACGCTCTAGTTCCATCCACGTCGTCGCAAATGGTAAGATTTCATTTCTTTTGATGGCTGCATAGTATTCCATCGTATATATATACCACATCTTCTTTATCCATTCATCTGTTGATGGACATCTAGGTCAGGAAATGACAGATGCTGGCGAGGATGTGGAGAAAGGGGAACCCTCCTACACTGTTGGTGGGAATGCAAGCTGGTGCAGCCACTCTGGAAAACAGCATGGAGGTTCCTTAAGAAATTGAAAATAGAGCTACCTTATGACCCAGCAATTGCACTACTGGGTATTTATCCTAAAGATACAAACATAGTGATCCAAAGGGGCATGTAGTGTTCTTGTAAAGAACTCCATGCTTATATCTACTAATCTGCTAATAGTTTCAATGTTTGCTTAATCATTCTGGTCTATTCCATTTGGTCTATCATCTTACGGATTGTTTGAGTCATTTTGGACATGACAGAAGGGCAGAATCCTTTTTCCTACAGTGCCCCCCCATAGGGAGCACCTACCAGGCACTTATCTCTGAGCTAAATCCTGGGGATTCAAAAATGGATTTAAATTCCCTGCCCTCCAGGTTCCCTTGGTCTAAAGAGAAGACACATATGTAAATTGACCAATGGATAAGTGCTGTGATGGAGATACATAGAGACAGAGTTGGTGGTGAGGAAATGTAAGCAGATATGTCCTCCCAGAGGAGCTAAAGTCAATCTCTCTTTCTTTAATAGAGAGTATGAATTCTAAAGTCAGTCTATTATTATTATTATTGTTATTATTTTTTTGACCCACATTCCTTCCATTTTTTGAAGTACATTTTACACCCTTCTTTTGAAGACTTTTAGTTAAATAGGTGGATGGCTGTTAAGCTCTCTAAGCTGTGACCCATTCTATGAAATACAATTTACATGAAATCCAGCATATGCACATGTGTTTTTATGTCAGTACATACATTCCTGTAATATGTTTACGTGTGTGACACTCTAATTTTCTATCCCATTTTAATCTGCTCTGTTGTTAATAACAACCAGAAGAGTGCTTGTCACAACCTACTGAGTTTAATCCAGTGATCCAAGTAAGGGCTGAAATCTGTCATTTGGACACACTGAAGGGAGTGATATGACCAGTGTGCACAGTGTGGCAAGTGCTACAATAAGAATCTATAAAGATGCCAAAGAAAACTAGAGGAGGGAGTCCTGATGAGCACACTGAGGTTGAGAAATGGGTTATAGTCATTTTTACCATAGATCGATTGGCATCAATATGGATCTTACTAAGTGTTTGTTACATTATTGAAACTGGGTGAAGTTAGCATTATTTACTTGCAAATAACTATTTATCCTGGCCATTGGTTCTTTCAGCTATGACAAAAAGGAAAAACACAGACTGCATTTGCCACCACATTTGCCGGTTCATGGCAGACAATGTAAGCACACCTCTTTTCTTTGAATCTCAGATTTTTTTCCCACTATGATTTCTGGTGCACAGTGGGTTCACATATTGCGATGATATAAATTTGTTGTAAATTTAATTCCATTTTCCCACCAAATGGGACTGTTAAATTGTGAACATATTTTTTCTTTCCTGCTTCATAAAATATGAGCACTCTAATCCCAGATGGCATATCCTCCAGAAACATATGGACAAGACAATTTATAAGGAGTGCTCTTTCAGGAGCCGGTTCCCCTTAGCTAAGGAGGCTGTGTGATTTTGCCAAGACCTTTCAAACTACTCATTGAAGAGGGTGAACAAGTCTTGGTCATCTAACCAAGGGATTGAAAAAAGTTTGACACATATTTCCCTCCTTAAAGGGTGTGGATTTTCATAATTAAGGAAGGGCTGGGATAGATTGAGGTGGGAAATTCCTATTTCTACAATGAAAAGGCACAAAAATTTTGCAATGAATATATGATATGACTCTATGCTTTTTTTATTTGTTTGGTTGGTTTTTGGTTTCGGGTTTTCTTTGGCTTCTCTACAACCAAAATAGGCTATAATGGTCATTGCAGCCCATATTCAGGGAGGGCACTTGTAAGGAAGGAAAAGGACTTGATATTTACTTCTCACTTACTTCACACCTTCAGTGTTTGCACATATTTTTGCATATTAGGGGCCTTGTATTTCGGGTGGGGAGTCTTAGTAGGAAATACTTAACCATTTAATGGGAGTCAAATGATGATAAACTATGATAAGCCTTCAGTTTTTACCTGGCACTGGGAGTAACAGGGTTAGGTGTGGGCTTTTGCTTTCCAGCTTGGAGTTTATAGATAAAGGTTCAGTCCTCCCCTGCTGTTGTCACCAGAGGTAAGAAAATCTCAAAGCAAGAGATACTATAACTGTTTTGGGAAGCACAGCCTCTCAATGCCTGTGAAAAACAAGGAAATGAGTAACATCTAAATATGCCTGGCCATGCATAAGCAATCCATAGTTAATGGAGTTGGAGCCAATTCAATTTTTAGCTTTCCCTTCACACACCGAGGTAACTCCTGCAAATAAAGTCCCACAAACGGAGCCAGGACCTCTATCCTGATGTGTCTGAGTCTGGTGCCTACAGTCTTTATGCTGAGCTATTCTGTCCTATGTGGTGAGAGTTCTTTATAGCTCCTGATACATGCCAAGTAGTTAATAAGTGTGGCTTGCGTGAACAGACATTGGATTATTTCAATGTATATTTCAATGGACTATTTCCATGATCCCTCCACCACCACCTATCCCCATTGTGTCTGCATTTCCAGTGGTTTCTTCCTGGCATTCCATTTCCTTTGGAGCCACTGACAGCTGAAGCTGGAGCAGCTGTTTATAATCCTTTGTGGTGCTACGACACTGCCTCTTAGACTGATGGTCAGGACAGAGTTCCCGACATTTAGTTACATGCCAGATCAAACAGTCTGCTGAGGTGTTTTTCCAGGTCCCCATAATCCAATGACTAGTATTTGTAGAAGATTTAAGTCATGTTTGCATGGTTTAACAAGATGGGATCAGAAAAAAATGTTTAAAATACACAGTGGACGTTTCAGTGGCTTACAAATACAGCTTTTATTTCCTTTCTGATTTAAACAGAAGTTTAAGACCACATAGTCACAGAGGCAGTAGGCTAGGGAGGGTTACCTCGAACTCATTACACTCTCAGCACTGTAAATTGTGCATCACCTACATTATTTCATTTAATCTTCCTAATAATCATAAGATGTAGGTATTCTTATTTCCATGTTTCTCATAACAAAACAGAAACACAGAGAAGTTAGCTTACTTGCCCAGGTCTTGCAGCTAATAAGAGGAAGAGCTGGGATTTGAACATAGATCCAAAATCCTGTTCAGACGCAGTCTTTTATTTAAAACCCAGCTGCTGAAAAAGCCATGCTTATTCTTCTGTAAATTTCTACCATCTGCTGAGAAGCTGGAGCATCACCTAGCCCAAACACTGTCTTATTACCAGCAAATAAATGTCAGGGTAAAGACCATGAAAATCATCTGTTACCTTAGCCTTCAAGAAGTGCATTCACTCCTACTTGAGAGCACTTTCCAAAGATGCTGGGAAACAAATAGATTAGTGAGGCTGGAGTCTTAGGGAGTGCGTAACCTTATGTTTCTGAGCATTTAACTTATTAAAATTCACAAAGAAAGACCTTATGGCACCATCATTTTACCCAGCTAACATCATCAGTATGGCTCAAGGGCTGTGGCTTTGTACAGTCACCCTCGGAGTGGTGAACATATGGTCTTACTTCTCTCTAAAGCCTCAGGGCATCTAACGGCACCTTTCATGGATAATGGATAAAGGCTGCCATACCAGTAGGTAACTTCTGTTCCATCAGTTTTGCCTCTGTGCCAAGAATGATGAACAAATTTCAGGAGGTTTTGAACTGACCTAGGTCTATTCTGTCAACGGTAACACCCTCATGATCAGCAGGGGAAAATACTTCCTGTTAAACTGCATTTTGGAGTTCCTCTATGTTTGCATGAGCATCTTCAAGCAAGAGCCTGTGTAACACAGTTAAGTTACAGTTGTAGTTGCCACATTTCTTTGAGCTGTTGCTTTGATTATGTTAGTTTGTTCCTTTTGATGCCTGTCCCACTGCTTCTGGATGAGAAAATATGTTTTGTTATAACAGCCTAAAGAACTATTGCAAGTGTACTTCAAGAGTACATCCAAAGGAAGCAAGATAATTGAAAATGTTTTTGCATATTATTTCCCCGGTTCTCTATAGAATCTAAACTATAAATAGCACCATGGTTTATTGGTGTCAATAACTTCTTAGCAATTAAGAACAAATCTCTCTAATCTGCATTCTATTGTCATTCATCTGAGAGGGTCAACATCACCCTTCTGGTTTCCCCTGAGAACTCTCATAATGGTAAAACAAAACAAAACAAAAAGTGTTGTAGATTTGCAAAGGCCTGGAAATCAACTAGGTTCAACAGAGAATTTTCACTTATTTTGAGAAGGAAACACATGGGCAGTTTTCATACCTTCAGCAGTTGCTGTGGTATAATGAATACAAAGGGGGTAGGCTTTGATATCAGACTGGGCTGAGTCCAAATTCAAACTCCAGTAGTTCTGGGTCATCTTTACAAGTTATTTAATTTTCTGATCATTGGTATTCCTACTTCCTCCCTTCTCTTTTTCTACATTTCATACATTTAATAGATGCTACCACAATGAACACACTTACTCAGGTCCTCAAGTTAGGACTCCTCAAGCTAAGTAAGACTTCCTTACCCCTGTCTTGCAAATCCATGTTCGAGATCTATTCTGAAGCTCAGCTTTCCTCATCATCTCCATAGCCTAAAACTCTAGTCAAAGAATCATCTTCTTTCACTTGGCCCACAGCCTCCTGCTTAGTGTCCTGGCTTTCTCTTGTGTACCTTTTACAGTCTACATTCCATGCATTATCATTCCACCACCAGAGTAAACCTCAAATTTAAAATTAGATCATGTAAGTCTTTAGCAGAAAGCCTTCCATTGGCCCACATTAAAACTCCATATTTTTTACAATGGCCTGGAAGACACTACATTATTTGGCCCTACTCTATCTTCTTTCCTCATCTCTTCCTACTTTTTGCCTTGACTATGTTCCAAACAGCCTGGAATTTTTTTTTCCTTTTCAAATTTTTATTTAAAGTCTAGTTAGCTAACATACAATGTAATATTGGTTTCAGGTGAATTCAGTGATTTATCAATTACCCACAATACCCAGTGCTCATCATAATAAGTGCTCTCTTTATCCCCATCTAGCCCATCCTCCACCCACCTCCCTCCATCAACCATTAGTTCTCTACCATCAAGAGTCTCTTATGGTTAGTTTCCCTCCCTATTCTCCCCTTCCCATGTGTTCATGTCTTTTGTTTCTTAAATTCCACATATGAGTGAAATCATGTGGTAGTTGTCTTTCTCTGACTGACTTATTTTCCATAGCATAATATGCTCTGGCTCCATCCACGTCATTGTAAATTGAAAGAGTTCATTCTTTTTGATGGTATACATATATATGTATATATATACACGTATGTATGTATATATACATATATATGGAAAAAGAAGAAGTGGTGTGTGTGTGTGTGTGTGTGTATATATATCTATATCTATATCTATATATATCCATTCATCAGTCAGTGGACATTTGGGCTCTTTCCATAGTTTAGCTATTGTTGATAATGTTGCTATAAACATCAGGGTGTTTGTACCCCTTCAAATCTGTATTTTTGTATCCTTTGGGTAAATACCTAGTAATGCTGGATCATAGGTCTATTTTTAACTTTTTGAAGAGCCTCTGTATTATTTTCCAGAGTGGCTGCATCAGTTTGCATTCCCACCAACAATGTAAGAGGGTTGTCCTTCTCTACAACCTCACCAATACCTATTGTCTCTTGTGTTGTTACTTATAGCCAGTCTGACAGATGTGAGGTAGTATCTCATCATGGTTTTGATTTGTATTTCCCTGAAGATGAGTGATGTTGCACATCTTTTCATGTGTCTGTTAGCCATCTGGATGCCTTCTTTGGAAAAATGTCTATTCATGGCTCCTGACCGTTTCTTAACTAGATTATTTGCTTTCTGGGTATTGAGTTTCATAAGTTCTTTCTTATCCTTCTTCTTATTATTTTTAGAGAGAAAGAGAGAGAGAGAGAGAGAACACGATGAAGGGGGCGGGAGAGGGGTGGAGGGAGAGGAAGAAAAAGAATCTTAAACAGACTCTATGCCCAGCTGGAGCCTGACATGGGGCTTGATCTCATGACCCTGAGATCATTACCTGAGCTGAAAATCAAGAGTTGAGTGCTTAACCAACTGAGCTACCCAGGTGCCCCATGAGTTCTTTATAGATTTTAGATACTAACCTTTTATCAAATGTTATTTGCAAATATCTTCTCCCATTCCATAGGCTGCCTTTTAGTTTTGTTGATTGTTTCCTTCACTGTGCAGAAGCTTTTTATTTTGATAAAGGCCCAATAATTCGTTTTTGCTTTTGTTTCCCTTGCCTCCAGCTATGTGTCTAGTAAGAAGTTGCTGTGGCCTAGATCAAAGAGGTTGCTGCCTATGTTCTCCCCGAGGACTTTAATGGTTTCCTATCTCACATTTAGGTTTTTCATCCATTTTGAATTTATTTTTGTGTATAGTGTAAGAAAGTGGTCCAGGCTAAGTCTTCAGCATGTCGCTGTCCAGTTTTCCCAACACTATTTATTAAAGAGACTATCTTTTTTCTATTGGATATTCTTTCCACCTTTATCAAAGATCAATTGGCCAGAGAGTTGTGGGTCCATTTCTGCTTTTCTCTTCTGTTCCATTGATCTATTTATCTGTTTTTGTGTCACTGCCATACTGTCTTGATGACTATAGCTTTGTAATATAGCTTGAATTCTGGAATTGTGATGCCTCCAGCTTTGCTTTACTTTTTCAGGATTGCTTTGGCTATTTGGGGTCTGTTATAGTTCCATACAAATTTTAGGATTTTTTTTCTAGCTATGTGAAAAATGCTGTGGGTATTTTGATAGGGATTTCATTAAATGTGTATATTGCTTTGGATAGTACAGACATTTTAACAATGTTTGTTCTTCCAGTCCATAGTCATGGAATGTTTTTCCATTTCTTTGTGTCCTCTCCAGTTTCTTTCATAAGTCTTTTGTAGTTTCCAGAATAGAGATCTTTTACCTCTTGGTTAGGTTTATTCCTAGGTATCTTATGGTTTTTGGTGTAATTGCAAATGGAATAGATTCCTTGATTTCTCTTTCTGCTGTTTTATTATTGCTGTATAAAAATGGAACAGATGTCTGTAGATTTTATATACTGAAACTTTGCTGAATTCATGTATCAGTTCTAGCAATTTTTTGATGTAGTATTTCAGGTTTTCTACATACAGTATCACGTCATTTGCAGATAGTGGAAGTTTGGCTTTTTCCTTGCTGATTTGAACAACTGTGTTTTTGTTTTTGCTTTTGGTCTGATTGCTGAGGCTAAGACTTCCAATACTATTTTCAATAGTAATAGTGAGAGTGGGCATCCCTGTCTTGTTCCTGACCATAGAGGAAAAGTTCTCAGTTTTTCCTTGTTGAGGATATTAGCTGTAGGACATTTGTATATAGTCTTTATGATGTTGTGGTATGTTCCATCTGTCCCTACTTTGTTGAAGGTTTTTTTTTTTTTTTTTTTATTTAAGAATGAATGTTATTTTTTTCTTAAGGATTTTTTTTTTTTTTTCTTCTTTCTTTGTTTTTTGTTTTTTTTTTTTTTTTTTTATCAAGAATGAATGCTATATTTTGCCAAAGGCTTTTTCTGCATCTACTGAAATGATCATGTGGTTCTTGTCTTTTCTTTTATTAATGTGGTTATCACGTTGATTGGTTTGCAGATATTGAACCAATTCTGCAGCCCAGGAATAAATCCCACTTGATCATGGTGAATAATTCTTTTAATGTACTGATGGATTCAATTATCTAGTACTTTATTGAGAATTTTTATGTTCATGTTCATCATCAATATTGACCTGTAATTTTGCTTTTTAGTGGAGTCTTTGTCAGGTTTTGGAATTAAGGGCCAGATGGCTTCCCAGTGGAATTCTACCAGACATTTAAAAAATAGTTAATACCTATCCATCTCAAGTTGTTAAAAAAAAAAAAAAAGAAATGGAAGGAAAACTCCCAAACTCATTCTACAAGGCCAGCATTGCCTAGAATTTTTTATTCTTCCTAAAAATATGAAATTCACTCCCATCTCAGAGCATGTGCTCTTACTGTTCCCTCGACTTGGGATTCCCTACCTCGGGATAGTTATGTTTTTGCACATTATTTCCCTTCATATTTCTAAGGGTTCAAAGAGCCCTCCTTTGAGCATCATATTTAAAATGGAACTTTTCCCTATTCTAAGTCTCTGTCCTATAACTCTGGTGGTAATTCTTCTTTTGATCTCCACTATCTGTCTGCTTCTATTTTGTATGCTTATATATTTATGAGACTAGGGATTTTTATTTACTTTGTTTGATGTTGAATCTTCAGTATTCAGAGAAGTATCTGCAAATAACAGGGAAACATTACATATTTATTGAATGAATAAATTAATAAATGAACTCCATATTTTCTAGAAACTATGTTGATAATTCTTCACTTACAGGATTGCTATAAGGATTAGGGTTAATATATAAGGCAATTAATCATGTCTGGAATAAATCATTATTGTTATCACTAAAATTTGAACTAAATGACTAAAGATAGATCTTAATAATATATAGTACTTTTTGAGATTACACAGAATACAGTGAATATAAATAATATAATGGAGTGATGGAGATTTTGAATATGCACATCTTGATGCAAATAACACATCTCATGTGAGATTATTGTAGGAAATACATTTCATTATATTTTAGATTTATATACATTAATATTTTTGGACATATACTAAATATGTAGCATTCTTAGAACTGTTTATAGCTTATTATTATTTATTATTTTTGATTTGTGAAGAAATGCTGTGATCACCACACTGAGATTTGGGTGTGATTCACAATGGCTATTGATACATTGCCTACAGACTTGTAAGTTTAGGTATGTGAATATCTGATTCTGACTTTTTCAGGATTATTTACATTGGTAGAGTCACTCCCAGATTAATTTTGACTTAAATTTTGATCTAGAATTAACATTTAATGTATCTTCCAGTTATTACACAATGATGCCATTTTAAAAGTATTGAAAGCAAACATAAATAGTCATTTTTTTACTTTTCCAATAAATTTCCTGGATATTTACATTCCCTTATTTGTGGAGTTTTATTGTGAAGGGTTTCGTGGAAAGACTTATTTCATTCATCCCCTCAGAATTTCTGGGACTTAATCAGCCCACCGGTCTTGTTCATTGACACTGAGCAGAAATTGTGATGAGACAGAGAATAGTAACTGGAATATCCTTGTAAGCTTAGCTGCTTGTTTTAGTCATGATGGCCAATGTCTCTTGTGAAGTTCAATATAGCAGAGAACACTGGAGGCTTTTCCACAGCTAACTTGAAGCTTTTCCTGGACCTAGAATGTTCACACTCATTTGCTCAGTCACATCTGTGCCATGGCTAGCCCCCTGAAGAACTGAGGAAGTTTTCATGTCTATAGGACTCTTCTAACGCATTCCCCTTAACCTTAGCAGAAGAGGACTTTGTCTGAGCCAAATGCTCCTTTTCAGACCTCCCTGGTTGCACTCTGGAGGATGAGGCACTAAGTGTTCCGATGTCTTTCTCATGTGGGGAGCACTAAGGACCCTCAGCGAGGGAGGAGCAGGGCAGCCTTCCTTAGGCCACAGAATCCACTCCAACATTTCTTTTGGATTGTGTGTCTGTTCACCTTGACATACGTAACTAACTGTACCTGTCAAATGACTCTTTAAATATCAACATCCGTACCAAATTACTCCTGATGTAAAAGAGAGAGAGCATGAAAATGGCACTTAGTTATATCTCATTATTGTTTGATCAGTTTACAAAAGAGACAAATCACCACCAACAACAAAATTTGCTGTATCCATTGATTGTGGCATTTTGTTTATCCTGAAAAGTTATTCTTGAATGGAAAGTATATCTTAAAATTGTTGGTATTTTAGGATTTAGAAAATACCACATATGCACAGAACAATGACCGTGTGTAAAGTGAAGCTATTATTAGCATTTTGGTGCAAAACCTGAGAGATGAGTAGGCAGAGTACAGAGGTTTTTAGGGCAGTGCGAATATTATATGTGATATTACAATGGGGAATGCATGTCATCATACATTTGTCCAAACCCATAAAAATGTACAACACCAAGAATGAAACCCAAGATTAACTATGGATTTTGGGGAATTACTTTGTGTTAATATACATTCATCCTTGGTAAAAATAAAAAAGTACAATTCTGGCAAGTAATGTTGACAATGGGAGAGGCCATACATGTGTGGGGACAGGGGTATATATGGGAAAGCTCTGTACGTCCCACTCAGTTTTGTTATAAACCTGCTTCAACAAAATAAAGTAAAAAAAAAAAAATAGATGGGTGCCTTTGAGTTCTAGAGTAACTCAAAGGTAAGGAGGCAATAGCCTTATGCCTGTGAACTTAACATGAAATAAGATTGTGCCCAGTGTAAATCTTGGAATTCAGCCAGTACAGATCAGACCTGTTCTCCTTAGGAAGTCTTATGATTTGCACTTGATTCTGATTTATTCTTGTGGAGCATGTGAGTCGAAGAAGTGAAACTATTGAGCCTTTCTGCTAGAGGCTTCCAATAACTGGGAAAGACAGGTTCAAATATTGGGATTATGCTTACTCCAAATACATTGCTGAAAGAATAAGGTAAACTATGGATTTTTTCTATGAGTTTCTAATCACATAGGATCTTATTCTATTAACAGAAATAAATCAATAAATATATAATTTCATGTGATTCTTCTTTTACAGTTGTATGTGGGGAAAAAAACTCCTCACTATATTGCAGGAACACTTTTTATAAACAATCAATAATGGGCTCTAATGAGCTGTTGTTTGTTTGTTAATCAAGAGGAGCTTTAAGCAAGGTTTTATTCTTCTTTTCGGAATCACTTGAATAACCCCTTCCTAGTTACAAAACTGTAAGTAGCCGTCCACTGTCTGAGAGATGGGGGCAATAGATCTACCTTTTATGATGATAACGGTTAACTTTTTGTTAATTCACATAAGGAGTCCTGGACTACTTGCCATAAGAAGCGCTGGGGAAAAAGAGGGCTGAGTCTGCTGTGTCCCCGCTCCTAGATTTGAACTCAGGAAAATCTGTGAAAGAAGACTACTAACCCATGGAAAAAAATGTTTTCTGTTAAATTAGAGTTATGAAGTTTATACTTTAGTTTTTAAAGACCATTTAAAATTATGATAATATAGTAATTGTCTCTAAGGATTGTTACAGGGATTAAATGAGGTACTGCATGTAAAGAACTTAGGAAAGCACCTGTGTCCCTCTTGCTGTGATACTCAGAACCCATGACCTTTTCTTTTTCAAAGAATACAACTGGATTCAATCATTGGCATGTGGACTTCATTCAGTGAATATTAACTTTGTTATTATTTTTACTAGCCATCAAAATTTTATAATATATAGTGAACTCTATGATAAGCAAAATCCTTATTTATATTTTTTCCATAGTGGCATTGATAAGTCACTTGCACTTACTAAAGGAAGCAAGTACCATGATGTTCCAATTTTGAAAATTATTTAAAAATCAATTTCTAGTCTGCACTAAGTTCAGTCCATTGTTTTTCCTACTGGAATTTGAAGGTAGTAATTGAAGACATGTTTGAGTATGAAATTACCCAATGTAAAACTTTTCCTCCTATAACGAAACTTTAACAAAATCATCTATCTTCCAGTTCCCCAGCTAGGTAGGAGAGGCACCCAGGCAAAATTTCTAGCTAAACTTAGATTGCTATCTGTCCAAAACCAACTGTTACCAGCATTCCATTTCTTGCTGCCTAGGGTGCAGACATTTTTCTTTTCGGTAAGTGATGATAAAATCTCTTGGTCATTGCCACTTATAAGTCTGTTTTAGATTGGAAGATATAAGATCACTGAATATTAAAAGGATGACTTGACTATATGCGACTTATAGGAGTAGTAGTTATTAAGCATAAACACAGTGTGCAGCTCCCTCTCCTCTGGTGATACAAAGATCAAGGAGATAAGCAAAGTGACACATGACACTTTTAACAGAAAGGACACAAATCAGCTTTGCTACCACCATTTATTTCCTAATGGTGAATTTTATAGCATTTTCCTTTGATGGCTTTTCTTGACAATTTAATTTGGGGTTTCACCTAAGTCTCTGCAAAGCTCTCCAAATGCCTGTATGTTTGCTGGCTCCTGAGTGTCACTAACCAAGTATTTAGAGGAAGCAAAACCAACTGCCTTCTCACTTGATATGAAGAACCCACTTGTGATGATCTGGCTGGAAAGTCTCTTCCCCACACAGCTGTGCTAACAGATTGCTGATCAGTCAGTGACCTTTCTCACCAGAGCAGTTCAAAGCTTCCTTCCCAACTTTGCTTTTAATTTAATTATCATTTGAAGAGAGGAAAATCCTTTTATGCATCACTGAGAAAAAAACTCTATCTTGGGACTGCAATGACAATGATCTTGCCTTTTATAAGGCCTGCAAAGTGTCTGATAAAAGCAAAACTTTGTTCCAGATCAGAGAAGTATTTAGTTCAAAAAAATTTTTTGGATTGGTCTTCAAATAATGTAGAACTTAGGTAGATTGAAAATAGGAAAAGCAAATGTTCTCTATGAATCACAGACTCTATTTGGGGCAACAAAATTTTTGGAACTGATGGCTGCCTTATTTTATTTGATTTTTTTTTTTAAATCGGTTTCATTCCAGTGTGAACCTTTTTATATTGCTTTCCCATGTGAACCAGGGCAGAAAGTATATCACAGTCTTATTTATTCTAACACTGAGACAGCATGTGTGAAAAAATTGAATAAATTAGGCAAGGCCAAGTGGTTTCTGATCAAGAGATTGATAATGATGATATTTTCAAACGAGAAATTCCTTTTCTTAACTTTGAATGGAAGTCCCAAATTCATAAGTTTCCCTCTGATCCCACTTTACTATGGTCACTAGTGTGCAATGGATGACTGATCTGGCTCTTTACATTTAAATGAGCCACCGGCCCATTCCCATTACAAGTTAATCCCTGACTCTTGACTTTTTCTCAAACTGCGTCTTGAAAAATTGTACTTACTCTGCCTTCTGCTTCCCAATCTGCCCTTGCTGTCTTCCATTTCTGACCTTCTCAGTTCAGTTTAAATCACTATTGTTGATTTTGATTAAATGTATCTGCCTAGTATTTGCTTTCCATACGGCAAGCATAATGATAGCTACTAGGGATACAAGGATGAAACATACCCACTTCCTCTGACATGTTTTGTCTCATGGTAAAGATATGCAAAAAAAATCATTTCAATAAAGTAAGATACTAGTAGATGGTCTCTCACAAGTCGATTTAGGGACTAAAGCTCCTTTCATCTTGCTGTTTTACCATCTCCAGGGTAGACTTCACCTCTAAATTCTTGGCTTCCACCTGGTGGATAGAGAATGAAAGAGGGTGAAGAATTGTGTGACATTTTATTGGCTGGATCTTTTGTTAGGGCGTTGATTTCACCCACATTCACTGATGAGGTAGGTCTTGGTCACGTGGCCATGCCTGTCTATAATTCAGCTAGGTATGTTAGTGTCTGACTGCCTGTACAACAAATTACTAGGAATTTAATGGCTTAAGAGAATACAAATTTATTCTCTTACGGTTTTGGAAGCCAGAGTCTGAAATCAGTTTACTGGGCAAAATCAAGACTCTGATGGAAGAAAACATTTCCTCATCTTTTTAAAATTTCTAATGGTCACTGTGTTCCTAACCTTTTGGCCTCTTCCGTCTATCACTCTAACAGCTTGCTTCCAGGGCCATATCTTCAACTGCTAATTTTTAATTTTCCACCTCTCTCTTATAAGGACCCTAGTGACTACATTTGGGCCAACTGAATATTCCAGAATAATCTCTCTGGCTTGAGATGCTTAACTCAATCACCTCTGCAAAGTGTCTTTTACCTGGTAAGGTAATATTTTCACAGGTTCTGGGGATTAGGATGTGGACATCTTTCTGGGCCATTATTCAGCCTACCAAAAAAGGGAAATACTCCAGCTCTGTGCCCTGAGGGAAAAGAAAATTGGTTTTGTGAACAGTTTTCCAGTTTCTATAATAATAATGATGATGATGATGATGATGATGATGGCTATTGTATAGTGTATACTTACCATTTATGGTACATTTCCTATATGGCATATCACTATGTGTGCATGTGTATCTAATATATATGTATATATATTAAATATATCTATCTAGTATATATATACTAGATAAACAGTTTATATACATTATATTAATTCTTCAACAATTTGTGAATAAAGTACTACTTATTTCTGATTTACTGAAGCAGAAAAGTGAGGCTTAGAAGATTTAAGTACTTACCCAAAGTCTTAAGGTGAGTGGTAAAACTGGACTGAAACCCAGGTGTACCTGACTGAGAACCTAACCCTCTTAATCCCTGTCAGGCACTGTGAAGAGAGAATTAAACACAGGATACTGGTGAGGCACAAGAGGAACCATTAGCCCAAAGCAGAACCGTAGGAACATCTTCACTGAGGTTTTAGATATGAGGACTGGAACCGATTCTCAGTCGCTGACCCTTAATTCCCTGGCACTACAGTCTCTCTCTGTCTCTCAAATGTGTGTCTTCCTCCAGCTGTTCTGGAAACCTACTAGCTGATGTAACCACTTCCTTGTCATCTCCAACAGCTCCAGAATCTGAGACTCAAACCTTAACTCTTGTTGTCCTGGTCCTAAAATGACCCCCACACTGGGAAGCAAAAACGTATGACAAGATTCAGATCAGGAAGAATTCCAAAGACAAAAGTGCAGAGCAGGGATCAAGGGCGACTTAGATAATCAGCATGTCGTTGGGTGTCTGTTGCTGAAGCAGAACTTTCTGAGGCACAGCCCAGCCTGGCACTGAGAGAAGGGTCTTCCAGGCTTTGGGTCAGCTACCCTCCATGCTCTCCACCTCATTGCACATATCAGAACTGTATTCCAGAATCTCTTCAGCACAGAGATTTTGATTTGTATCTGCCCCCAATAAATCATGGCTTCTGTATGGACTCTCTTGTTTGGCAGAAATTAAGTTAACATGCCAGTGCATGGGTGACCCAAATGAGCTATTTCTGTAAAATATCAAAGTGAGCCATTGTAGTTTTACACTAACAAGCACCAAGAAGTGATAGTCATTCTTTCTCTTACTTTTTCACAGTGACATCTGTTGACCTTTCCCTGACTTTCTCATAATATCTATGTTATAGACAGAAAAAGATAGAGTGATAGAATTTAGCAAAAACATGATTATTGGTCTCTCATATTTTTTTAAATTATTTCTATTAACACATAATGTATTATTTGCCCCAGGGTTGCAGGTCTGTGAATCATCAGGCTTACACATTTCATAGCACTCACCATAGCATATACCCTCCCCAGTGGGTCTCTTATATTTTTAATGGGACACCAAAAAAATCATTGCTGTGGGAGCCTTCCCATCCTCACTCAACAAAGATGACCTACAAGTTTAAAAAGCAGCAAACATATTCAAAACTTCCGCTGGTTTGAATTTATAGTCAGAAACTTTAGTTAGCTGATGAACAAAACTTGAAGTTATCAGCTTTTCTGAATGAAGTGTTTCAAAGGACACCACTGAAAAGCATTCATGGACAAAGCCATTATAACATGATGGGATGTGCAGGGGACAGAAGCCCATACATTAAGGCCCCATTTTCACTCAAGAATATATATTCAACATATACTCAAAAAGGACCTACTCTTTCTCAGACACCACGTCAGATGATCCAGAAAATCTGGTTTCATGGGCTAGCTTTGTAATAATTAACAGTGCGACTTTGAGAAGACCACAACTTCCTAAGCCACAACATTCTGATCTCTAAAATGGGCATAATAGTAGCTATCCAACCGACCTCACAGTTGTGGTGAATTTAAAATAAGGTAATATATTTGACATTTCTTTATGAATGATAACATGACTCTACAAATATTTATTATTCAATTTAATATGATGAGCTTTACTTTCAATTCAATCATAGCAAGTGTATTTAGTTTTCAAAATTGATGAAAAGGAACTTACTTCCTTAACTAAGAGTCTATGAAAATAATCTGTCTCTCATCTCCCAATACTGATTGGTATGAAATATTTAACATTAATTTCTTGATAACCTGTAGGGTAAGCCATTACAATGTGTATGTCTTTCTGGGTAAAGGGGCACATTATATACAGTATTAGTGTTGCCAACACAGAAATAGCAATACTCATGAATATATAATGTGTAGCTATTCACCTCTGACATGTTTAAGTATGTGCATATTGAGTTTCCTGGCAAAATTACAGAGAGTACAAATTATTTCAATTAAAAATAAACATGCTTTTCATGAAATTAATTACACGTTACATTTAGATTTAGACATTGCATGCTTGTAAACAGAGCTATTAAAACTGCATTAGGAAAACCCAGCCTACCCAAATCTCTCTCTACTGTGAAACTTTGTATTAAAGGATTGATTAACTTTTATGTAGTCATCAAATAATGCTGTTTATTAGAGCAGTGGCATTTTTATATACATTCAATTGAACTTTCTAAGTAGGATACTGATTAATGGAATGGCACACATTTTTGCCAGGAAGAATATTGGGAAAAAATTAAAAAGTAAACAGATATAAAAATATATTAAAATTTTCTAAATATATGTGCAATATATCCATATTCACAAAATCATAAGATCGGAAATGACCATGGATTTAATGTAGACTGAATTCCCATTAAGTGAATGATTCCCTCCTTCTGATATACTTGCAAAGTGCTGACTAATCTATCCTTAGAAGGAGGTCACTACCACAAAGTAGCACCTTTGTTGAGAGTTCTTTTTATTTTTTTTAAACTATTTTATTTTATTTTATTTATTTAATTGTCAGAGAGAGGGGGAGCACAAACAGGGGAGAAGAAGGCAGAGAGAGAAGCAGGCTCCCTACTGAGCAGGAAGCCCGATGCAGGAGTTGATTTCAGAACCCTGGGATCATTACCTGACCCAAAGGCAGATGCTTAACCAACTGAGCCACCCAGGCATCCTGAGAGTTCTTTTTAATTAAAAAAAAAACAAAACAAAAACAAAATGTAGCTAACATAATGGTAGGCTCAAGGATAAACAGAGATTAGAAGTATATAGTTTTATCTTCCAGGACTATAGAAGCTAGATCAAAAATATGAAAAACAATGTTGAATTTCTCAAGCAAATACTTTAATTTTGTGAAGTCAAAAGTGTGAAAATGATCATACAAAGGTAAAATTGTTTACTGATTTATAATTTATTATATGTGGTCTTCCAAGGCATATTAGAAGTCACTTAAAATATGGTTGTAGTGTTTTTTATTATTTTCAGTTAGCTAACATATAGTATATCATTAATTCTTGATGTAGTGTTCATATATATATCTGTAACTGTCTAACTAGAGGATACATGCAAGTTTATATGAATAGAATGCAGTTTTCCTGAAAAAAATTAACATGAGGAAACTCAGAACATTGTTTTATATGAGATGTTAAGTAGCATTTAGATGATATTAAAAAAGAAAATACCTCTTCCTTAAAAGCCCACTCTTCTGTAGTGATTTGATCAGTTTTGACCAGTGGACAAAATATGCAGAGCATTGAGAATAGTGGATAATACTTCACCTGCCAGAGTTAGAAAAATTATTTTGTATGATAAATATTCTCCTAACTCAACAACTTTTGAACAACTTAATACATTTAAAGTGGTTAGAAGAGAACATCTAATTTAAATTATTGGTTCCCAATTTAAGTAATCTTAAGAAGACTATCCCTCTGTGTCTAAATTTTATGAGTTGAGGCAATATTACAACTACACATCGGACAATAGAAATTCATGCATGAAATAGACAAGTGCACCTGCCTATTGCTTTCTAAATTCTGAGTTAAACTGAGAAACCCTACAGTGAGGTTTTTTGTTTTTGTTTTTGTTGTTAGCAATTTTTAATTTTGTGATTACTTTAAATCACTGAAGAAATAATAAAGGCATAGAGCCTCTTTAAGAGGAATAATTGGAATTTATAATACTCTATGAACAGATGTGAAGTAAGAGAGATTCCATTCTGATGATTGTAGGTCAATAAAAATAGCTCAATGTGTGTGCTTCTTTTGTTATTTTTTTCATTCAAATATATTTCATGTGCACTTATTTTAAATTTTTTGTTTGATCAGTTATGACCCAATTCATTGTGACTCTTTTTTCCAAACACCTTTATTGAGAAATAATTCACACATCATTCAATTCACCTATTTTAGTGTACAACTCAATGGTTTTGAGTACATTCACAGAATTGTGCACTTGCTATCATGTTCTATTTTTAAAACATTTCATCCCCTCAAAACCAAACCTTGTACTCATTAATAGTGACACCCTAACTTTTCCCTGAGCTCAAGACAAACAATCATCTACTATCTGTATATAGATTTGCTTATTCTGGACCTGACTTTTAAGTGTCATTGTGTAATATGTGACCCTTTGTAACTGGCTTCTTTCGCTTATCATAATATTTTCACAATGTATGTATGTTGTAGCAGGTACCGATACTTCATTCTTTTTTATTGACAAATAATATTCTATTGCATGGTTGTACCAAATTTTATCCATTGATCAGTTAATGGACATTTGGGTTGTTGCAAGTTTTGGCTATTAAGAATAATGCTGCTATAGATATTCATGTCCACATTTTTATGTGGACATATACCTACATTTATCTTGGGTATATATCTAGAAGTGGAGTTGGGTCATATGGTCTCTTTGTTTACCATTTTGAGAAATGGTCAAATAGTTTTTCAAGGGGCTGTACCATTTTGTATTTTGCCAGAATTTCCATTTCTCCTCATCTTTACCAACATGTTATTATCTGCCCTTTTTAAAATTTTAGTGATCCTAATGGGTATGAAATATCTTATTGAGTTTTAAAATTGCTTTTACTTAATGCTAATCATGTTGAACATTTTTGTAAGAGCTTTTGATTATTTGAGACACAGGTCCTTTTCAGGTTTGTGACATGAAAATATTTTCTCCTAAGGTTTTTAATAATTGTTAAGCCCTATTTATCCATTTTTTCTTTCATTTTTTTTGGTCATTTTGCTTTTAAGGTCAGTTTCGTGAGGAGTTTGCCTAATCTGAGGTCATAAATATTTACTTCTATTATTTTAAAGAGTTTTATTGTTTCATCTCCTGTGTTTAGGTCAATGAGAATATCCCGTTTTCACAGCAAGATTTCTTGAAAAGATTATTTTTCCCCATTAAATTATTTTAGCACCCTTGTGGAAAACCAATTGCCCATACATATAAGAGTTTATTTTGGATACTAAATTCTATTCCATTAGTCTATATACATAATTTTTTTTTAAAGATTTATTTATTTATTTATTTGAGAGAGAGATCACAAGTAAGCAGAGAGGCAGGCAGAGAGAGTGGAGGAAGCAGGCTCCCTGTTGAGCAGAGAGCCCGATGTGGGACTCTATCCCAGGACCCTGAGATCATGACCTGAGCTAAAGGCAGAGGCTTAACCCACTGAACCACCCAGGCACCCTATATACATATTTTTATGTACTACGTAGTGTTGGCTAATGTAGATTGTAATAAATTTTATAAATTGGAATTCTGAGTCCAATTTTGTTTCAATTTTTAAGATTATTTGGCTTTCCTGAAGTTTTCTAGAATTTCCATAGGAATTTTAATTATTAATTTTTTCCAAAACAAAAGCCACCTTAGGATTTTGACAGGAATTGTGTTAAAGCTATAGATCAATTTAACAATTTTAAGGATTCTAATCTTAACAATTTTAAGTATTCTGATCCATGAACATAATAGTGTGATTACATTTATTTAGGCATAATTTTTTAATATTATTTTCAAGTTTTCAATGTTAAAGTCTTACATTTCTTTTAAGTTTATTCCTAAGTATTCTGTTCTTTTGAGCTATTAAATCAATAAAATCCGTTTTTAAAATTTAATTTATTTATTTGACAGACAGAGATCACAAGTCGGCAGAAGCTCAGGCAAAGAGAGAGAAAGAAGCAGGCTCCCTGCTTAGCAGAGAGCCCAATGCGGGGCTCGATCCCAAGACCCTGGGATCATGACCTGAGCCTAAGGCAGAGGCTTTAACCCACTGAGCAACCCAGGCACCCCAAATCCTTTTCTTAATTTTATTGTCAGATTTCTCATCGTGAGGGTATGGATGTGCAACTAAGTTTTCTGAAATGATCCTGCACCCTGAAAACTTACTGAATTTGTTAAAAAAAATTCTCCCCAACAGGTAATGTATATGTATAATCCCAAAGGATTCATTTAAGTTTTCTATACACAAGCTCATTTCATTTGCAAATAGAGATAATTTGATTTCATCTTTTCTAATGTGAATACCTTTATTTTATTTCTTGCCTTCCCAGGCTAGAACTTCCAGTATAGTAAGTAATAGAAATGGTAAAAGCAGACATTCTTGTCTTGTTCCAGATCTGAGGGTAAAAGTGTTCATTTAGGCTTTCACAGTTACCTATCAGGATACATGGTGTTTGTCCATATTGTTACTTAAAAAACAAACAAACAAAAAAACAAAAAACACCTTTTTTCATTACCTAATTATTTATCTGAGATTTATTATTATTATTATAGAATTTGTAGCCATAAATTTCTTTCTAAACACTACTGACAACAGACTTTTATTAGTAGTATTATTCATTTCAAGGCATTTTTCTAATTTCCCTTTGAGCTCTTCTTGAACCCATTGGTTATTTAGGTGTTTGAAGTTTTATTTCCAAATATTTCCTAATTTCTAAAATTTCCTCCCATTAATGGTTTCTAATTTCATCCCATTGTGGTGAACAAACCACATTTGAATGAATTTGACAGTTTTTAATGTATAGAGGCTTGTTTTATTGCCTTGCAGAATTTATTCTATCCTGGAGGGTTATACATGTGCTAGAAGAGAATAAGGATTCTTCTCTTATTGGATGGAGGATTCTATGGGGTTCTCTTAGGTCTCATTGGTTTATAGTATTTATCAAATCTTCTATTTTCACATTACCTTCTACTTCGTGGCTCCATCTATCATTGGGAGTGGGGTATATGAAAGTCTCCAACTCCGATGGTTGATTTGTCTATTCTTCCCTTCAATTCCATCACATTTTACTTCATGTACTTTGGAGTTCTATTACTAGGTGCATATATATTTGTAACTATTGTATTTTCTGATTGATCCTTTTCCATAATAAAATGTCCTATTTTGTTTGTAGGAACTTTTTTTTGTTTAAGTTTTTAAAGTCTATTTTGTCAGACATAAAGAGTGCAGCCATTCCAACACTCTTATGATGCTGCTTACACAGTGTATTTTTAAACATCCTTTATTTTGAACCTATCTGTACCTTTAAATTCAAAGTGTGTCTCTTATCGACAACACACTGTTGGATCCTATTTTTTTTTAAAGATTTATTTATTTATTTATTTGACAGACAGAGATCACAGGTGGGCAGAGAGGCAGGCAGAGAGAGAGGAGGAAGCAGGGTCCCGCTGAGCAGAGAGCCCGATGCAAGGCTCGATCCCAGGACCTGGGATCATGACCTGAGCTGAAGGCAGAGGCTTTAACCCACTGAGCCACCCAGGCGCCCCTGGATCCTATTTTTTTTTTATAAAGATTTATTTATTTATTTGAGAGAGAGAGAGGGAGTGCGAGGAAGGAGGGGCAGAGGGAGAGGGAGAGGGAGAATCTCAAGCAGACTCCCCGCCCAGTGTGGAGCTTGACACAGGACTCAGTCTCATGACCCTGAGATCATGAAATGAGCCAAAATCAAGGGTCAGATGCTAAACCAACTGAGTCACTCAGGTGCCTTGGTTGGATGCTATTTTTAAACCAGTCTGAAAATTGCTTCTTTTTGCTTTGGTTGTTTAATCCGCTCACATTTGACATTATTACTGATATTGCTGCATTGACACCTGACATTTTACATTTTGTTTTCTATATATTTGTCTCTTTTTTTCCTTTATTGACATCTTCTACTTTCTTTTGCATTAAAGACTTTTTTTTTTTTTAAGATTTTATTTATTTATTTGACAGACAGAGATCACAAGTAGGCAGAGAGGCAGGCAGAGAGAAAGGAGGAAGCAGGCCCCATGCAGAGCAAAGAGCCCGATGCGGGGCTCGATCCCAGGATCCTGGGATCATGACCTGAGCCGAAGGCAGAGGCTTTAACCCACTGAGCCACCCAGGCGCCCCCTTTCTTTTGCATTAAATGAATATTTGCTTATATAACATTTTACTTTCTAAATGATTTTTAAAGCTTTCCAGAATTTTTCTAGAGGCTGCTTTATTACTTACAGTATACAATTTTACTTAGAAGAATCAATTTCAAATTTCTACAAACTTAATTTCTGTGAGATATAGAAACTTTATTTTTATACAGTTCTATTTACTCTTCCCACTTTTTGACACTATTATTGGTACATGTGTCATTTATATATGTTGAAAATCCAAAAATACCCAGTTAAAATTATTCCTTTGTATAATTTCATGTCTCAAGAAAAGGGAGAGAAAAATGGAAAGCAGGTATACAATTATGGGCCCATTGTTAATGGCCTCCCTTTTTACTGGTAGATCTTTGCTGTGAGTGGAGGCTCACTGGGGAGAAAGGGCTCCAGGCCTCTCAGCTGCACTGCCAGAATAGAGCTTCTGCCACAGGGAGCTGGCAGCAAGGATGAGGAGAATGAGAAACATTGGCATTCTGTGTCCTCCAGCAAGAAACTATAGCACTAGGCTACCCCATTCTTGGCACATTTGACCCAGGTAAAACTTGTGTCACAGGAGGTTAGGGGGTATGAAGTAAGTAACCAAAATGCTACAGACTTGCTATTCTTAGCAAGATTTTAGAAAGGTTCTCCAATAAACAGTCCTCCATTTTCTGTATGCCCTCAGGACAATTTCTAGAGACTTAAAGGTTATTGTCTTTCGGGTTCTTCTTGTTGTTTTCACTAATCAAGTAACCAAAGTTGTTTTGCTGGGGAGAAGGTCTCTAGAGTTCCAGGAGTCTTGTCTGAGAGTTATGTCTTTTATTCACCTGATATGATTTGTTTGCAATTATGACTCCTAAATTTTGCTTCTTTTCATTGGCAGATCCACAACTTGGGGTGTGTATGTTTGCCCACAGTTCCCCAAGGTAACACTCTTGCTGTAGGATCCCTCATATCTGCTTATTGAATATCTCTTCTGTAGCCATCCCTATGTCTTCCTTTTCCATGACGTCATTTCCCTTGGTATATAAGCCTCTTTTTCTATAAGCTCCTTCACTGTGCCTCATATAAGTGCATTTTTTTTTCTTTAGTTCACTATAATGAATATTCTGCTATGAATGAATTGCTATTTATTGGTGTCTCTCTTCAGGTATGGTGCCAAAATCTCATATCACACTCGAGGAGTGGTCAGAGAAACAAGGCAGTAAGTGATCCTAACACCTCATTTTCTGTTAAAAAACATTTTTGCATTCTCCTCTTGTGACTTCCTCTTTACACAGTTGACACATAAGGCTGTATAGTTACCTAAAGCAACACATTTCTTTTCTGTTAGCCATATTCTTTCCCATATTTCCCCCTAACTTTTATTTATACAACATTATCAGAAAATAGCCCTGATTATCTATCTAGTGCATCCGAGTTTGTGGTAGTGGTAGTAGATTCTCGAAATCAAAGTGGTAGCCTCCCTTATCTGGTTAAGCTAAATATGAATATGTTCTTCCTTGCCAAACCAGGTTTTCCTCCCTGGCTTAGTGGCCTCGTTGACAGATGGCCATTCAGACTTTTGAAAGGCCAACAAGTTTTGTTAATCTTGATTTTTGTTTTGTTTTGTTTTGTTTTTACATTACCTACCGTTCCTACAGCTATTTCTTATAATTACATAGAATTATCCTATATTATATTAACAGAATGCTGCCCTTTTTCAGGATACTCACCAGGCCTGTCGTTTTTTCTTACAGTGTCCTATGCCATAAAATCGTGTCTCTTCCTCTCCTCCTACACTTCAATAGGTTATTTGCAACTAGTGGTTAAGATTGAAATGATCTGATCTAATTAATTTATACTAGCTTGTGAATGAATAACAAATTCATCTCCCTCCAAATGGCGTTTCTTTATTTCTAACAAATAAATAGCATATTAATAGTATCAGGGGCTACTGGGACAATTTGTTTCATCACTGTGGCGTCTATGTGTTATTAAACTGTATCACAAAGATAATAGGTTACTTCACACATAATTATAGTAGTAACAATAATGATACTGTTGATGATAATTACTATTTCTCTGACACTTTGCATTTTACAAAGCGTATTTGTCTTTATTATTTCACTTGATCTTTAAAACTATCTTGTGAGGTTAGGTATCGTTATTATCACTTACCCTTTACAAGTATATTTATTTGAAAATGAGTATGTGTCAAATAAAAATGGAAGCCTTGTTCCATCTTTACCACAGTCGCAGGTGAAGAGCGCTGAGTGACTTGGTTGAAATGATCTGCACTTTGCCTATATTTCCTGTATTGAAGAATTAGCTTCTTTAAAGATTTTGGAAGGCTGATTTTAAAATGTTGCTGTTCTGTAAGGAAAAGTGAATTGGTTAATAAGTTATCATTAGGAGTCAAATGATGCACTGCTGCCAGTGATTTTTTTTTTGTTTTTAAGATTTACTTGACAGAGATCACAAATAGAGAGGCAGGCAGAGAGAGAGAGGAGGAAGCAGGCTGTCTGCAGAGCAGAGAGCCCGATGCGGGGCTCGATCCCAGGACCCCGGGACCATGACCCGAGCTGAAGGCAGAGGCTTAACCCACTGAGCCACCCAGGCGCCCCAATTTTTTTTTTTTTTAACTTGGGGAAGAATCATGAAGGACTGTTTAGTTTCCCCATAGTAAGAAACAAAATTAGTTGGTGGACAAAGTTTCACACTCACACACACCCTCCTCCAGTACTTTCTGGAAACACCACTGCATTTCTAATGGCCCAGTTCCTAATTTCTTCTTCACCTGTGCAAAGGTAGTGTGGGAGTGAGAGGTGGGGAAAAAAGGCATGTGAAGTGTTGGAAAAAACTTTCTTGGGATAGAGTTATAAAATAATACACATTATTTAAAGGTTTAAAAAATGAGAGAGAGGTTGCAATATAATAATATATTTTCTCTCATGAAAAATTTCCATTTATAATGTTTTACTGGCCATAATTTACTCATTCATCAGTTTTAAGCTTGAGGTATAAATATTTATATAAGATTGGGTCACTATCCTCAACTGACCCATGGTCAAGCATTAGAGACATGTAACCAAATGACTCTACTGAGTATTAGCTAGAGGTCTTGGTTAGAATTATTCGGTCCATTATGATGTGTTATTCCACAAAAGTAATAGACACATAGATATACAGTGGGTATACTTTAGGGAATAAAAAAAGGAATCTATGTATATCCCACACTATATGTATATGTGTATATGTATACTCTATAATGAGTAAGATAAGCTCTTGGTTAGCCTTTGTGCACTTCCACACTTGGAATAAATGTAAAATCAGGAACTGTGTGTGTGTCGTGTGTGTCGTGTGTCGTGTGTGTGTGTTTAGCCCTCAAATGCTTTGATTGATGGCCCTTTCTGCAGACAGGACTGGGATTTTAGGAATGTGCAGTTGTAGACCTGAGGTTTTCACTCAGACAATTTTAAAATAAACGTTAAGAATGTTGCTTTCTGAGATTTAGATAGTTAATTCAACTTATTATTGATAAGGTCAGATATATATTTTCTTACTGAAGGTAGACAATGGCTCCAGTATCGATAAGGCTTTATCTTAATCTGATTGAAGTTATTGACTTGCAGACGATTAAAACAAGACCTGTTAATTAGAAGGGAGATTGGGGGGCGCCTGGGTGGCTCAGCGGGTTAAAGCCGCTGCCTTCAGCTCGGGTCATGATCCCAGGGTTGTGGGATCAAGCCCCGCATCGGGCTCTCTGCTCTTCCGACAGCCTGCTTCCTCCTCTCTCTCTCTGCCTCTCTGCCTACCTGTGATCTCTATCAAATAAATAAATAAAATCTTTAAAAAAAAAAAAAAAGAAGGGAGATTGGTCAATAATGACAGCATAGATGAAAGAAGGCCTGAGAGTCAGATGCTGCTAGAGACATCAAAACACTATTTCATGAAAAAAAAAAAAAGACCAAGTAGGACATAGTATGTTTTAGAAAGGTTAACACCCATATCCTGTATTTAGTCTAGAGAGTACAAGTTAAGTTTTAACGTATTCTATGACTTTATAAAGTGTTCTACTTTTGTAATTAGAGCTTCTTAAATTAAGCATGATTATAACTTTTATTTAATCACTTTGTTTCTCAATTGCTGGGGTTAATTCTCTTTGCTTTATTTTTCTAAATAATGTCCAAGATCCTCCATTCCTCTCCTCTACCTGTTCCCCATTCCCCTGCCCCCTGCCGCATTGCTTAAGGAGATATAATGACATAGGATTATAACACAATGCATTTGGTTAACTCCTGAGGAAGAAGAGTCACAGTTTTGTCTGGATTTATAAAATGCCAAGCCCTACGCTGAGCATTTTGTATAAATTGGCTCATTTAATTTTTATCACAACCTTGATATAGGCATTATTATTTCCATTCCGTGGTGAGGTTAGCTAATCTGCCCAAGATCACAGTTATCAAATACCAACACTGTATTTAAATCTAGATTGTTCTGACTCCAAAGCTCAAGATTTTAACCCAGTGCTATATAGATTTGGAATCTGCTTGTGATTTAAATTTCATGGAACTATTTGCAGTAAACAGTGATGATTACATATGTGCTGAATTCTGTCTTTGTTAGAGCTCTGTCATACCTGACTCCAGCCACAGTAATGGAGCCAGAGAACAATATGGTGCTTGTTATCTCATGAGCTAGACTTTGGGGGGCACGGGTTCACCTTATTAAATTAACTGTCCAAGTACAAATGGAAATATTCCTTGTGGTAAAAGAGATTACAAATTATATTTTTGGGTCCATGTAATAGACTTTATATCTAAGCATGTCCTTGGGTAAGAATTCACTGTAGGTGGAAAAATGCTTTTATGCCTTCCCCTTGATTTTAGATATCTTTAAGTAGGAACTGGAAAAAAATACAATTTTTCATTTATGTGGTCATTTAGATTCAGTTTTTTGTGTATATCAATTATGTATTCATAATCAACATTTTATTGTGTGTTTTACATACTCTGTCCTTATGGGAGCTTTTTTTGTCTGCCTATTCTCATAGTTACAAAAGAAAGGTTTTTAACATTTTTATCATGATTGTAGATTTGCATATTTCACATTGTAATCATCAATTTTTGTTTTGTTTTTGAATTTTGAATTTGTTTTTGTTTTTGAATTTTGAATTTACGTGATTGTGTGCATGCATACATAGGACAATGATATTCCTGTTGGATTAACTTCTTTTCATTGTATACTCTCATCATTTACTTCTAGCAATTTTTCTTGTATTTTGTCTGATAGCAGTATATCTGTACCATATTAGTTTTGAATACTTCTCTGTTTAAGATGTGTCTTTTTTTAAAATATTTTATTTATTTATTTGAGAGAGAGACAGTGAGAGAGAGCATGAGTGAGGAAAAGGTCAGAGGGAGAAGCAGACTCCCCGTGGAGCTGGGAGCCTGATGTGGGACTCGATCCCGGGACTCCAGGATCATGACCTGAGCTAAAGGCAGTTGCTTAACCAACTGAGCCACCCAGGTGCCCAAGATGTGTCTTTTTTTAAGCCTAATGTGGTTTTTCATTTGTTTGTTTGGGATGTGTTGTTGTTGTTGTTATTGTTGTTTATTTGTAAATCCATTCTGATAATACCAGTTTTTAACTTGAAGTATTTAGCCCATTTGTATTTAATGTATTTACTGATGTAGTTGGATATATAGTTACCATTTTATTATTTATATACAATTGGCCAATGTGTTTCATAATTCTTTTTCTCTCCTTCTTAGCTTCCCTTTGATTAATCAAATATTATTATTTTGTTTTTTTCCATATGCTAATTTGTTACCTATGCAGCTTTATCATTTTCTAGTGTTTACACTTGAGGTTAAACATCTATCCTTGACTTATTGGAGTCCAAACACAAATGATTACTTTACAACTGCCCCAGTAATGCAAGAATCTTAGGACAATTTCAGTGCCATCAGTGTTAATGCTGTCATGCATTTTTAATTTTCATATATTCATCCCACAAGGCATTAAAATTACTGTTTTGTGCAATCAAATTTTATTTTATTTTGTTTTATTTTATAAATAGTTTTGTTGAGGTGTAATTGACATACCAAAAATGGCATATATTTAATGTGGACAGTTTCATTAGTTTGGCAATAGTCAAAACATCCATGATAGCATCTCCACAATCAAAGTAACAGACATATATGTCCAACACCCCTCAGTGATTCCTCATGTCCCTTTGTTTCCATTTTTTTAAAAAGATTTTTTAATCTATTTATTTGTCAGAGAGAGAGTGGGAGCGAGCACAGGCAGACAGAGTGGGAGCGAGCACAGGCAGACAGAGTGGCAGGCAGAGGCAGAGGGAGAAGCAGGCTCCCTGCTGAGCAAGGAGCCCGATGTGGGACTCGATCCCAGGACACTGGGACCACGACCTGAGCCAAAGGCAGCCGCCTAACCAACTGAGCCACCCAGGCATCCCCCTTTGGTTCCATTTTTGTTTCAAAATTTATTTGAGTATTCATTTATATTTCCCCATATATTCACTATTTTTTCACTCTTTATGACTTCCTTTAATTCAACATTTCCCCCTGTGATTGTTTTATGTAGAATTTTTTCTTTAAAATTTTCTTTAATGTGTTTTATCATATAGGTTTAGGGGTCACCAGTTTTCTTGTTCATCAGAAAACATCTGAGTTCCACCTTTGCAGAATATTTTTACTGGACAAAGTATTCCAAATTGGCAGTTATTTTCTTTTAAAAATTGAAGGTATCATTATATATCTTATGACTTTTATAATATATTTTGAGGAGACAGCTGATCAGTATTTTTGTTCTTTGAAGTTAAAATGTCTTTTTATTCTCTACAGTTTTTTAAATATTTTAATTGAATTATACATATGTAAAGAAAAATACATATAACTTCACTTAATTTTTTTCTTTTTGTCTTTTGTTTATGACAGTTTAATTATGATGTGCTGTCAGAAGTTCAGAAATAACAAAAGTAAAACCAATGAATCACCGAAGTAGTAATTAGTAAGGGTCATTGTGCGTACACCAGGAAGTTTGCAAACCAGCACTTAAACCAAAACATGGAATGAGGCTCAGGGATATATAGTTATAAAGCGGTATTATAGTGAAAAAGTGGTAACTGTTTATTCTTCACAGTGATTGGTTATATTAGCATTTTCCTAAATGATAAATAATTAGCTAATGGTTACCTCATATCAATTTTTGGAAACTCTTTAAGTTGTGCTTATGAATTCCAGAGGCATAAGCAAGAAATGACCCCAGACAAATTAATCTTGCAGAATAATATAAATTAAATTTTGTTTGTATGATTACACTGGTTTGCCTGCTCAGGGAATTTTCAAGGCTGGATTCTGTTTGTTGTTGTTGTTGTTATGGTTGTTTTGTGTTTGTTTGTTTTTAAACAATACCCCCTTGGGACATTCTCAACCATAGAGCATTATTCTGGGTAGCACTGCTACCCATCCATCTATCATAGCTGCTAACTCAGGAAATGAACAGGGGAGCCCTGGAACTTCCACCAACCTCTATCCCAGGAGCCTGAGGGTGCTGGACAAATTGAGAGCACAGCTTCTGGCTGAGTTTGCCAACATTGTTGCTGAACAAACTTGGATAAACTCATCAGAAGACAAGCTAATAACTCAAGAGATAAAGACTTGGAAAAGAGAAAGGAACACATTTATTTTGGGTGCAAGGAGCCAGGGGAGGTAACAAGCTCAAGCCTTAACAACTGACCTCTCCGTCCACAAGATGGACACCTAGAAACTTATAGGGAAATATTGGGGAGCACATACATTCAAGAGTGAAGGCAGAGGGCACATGATCATGGGTGGGGGCCAGATGTCTTCAGGCCATGATATGGTCAGGGAAGGGATGTATGGAGTGTGGTCTTCTAGGCATTCTGTTCTTATCAGGGCTTTTCTGGTCTGGTAGTTGGAATATTCCTGTCATTGTCAATGCCTCAAGAAAGTGCAATGAGAAATAACTGTTAGGGTCTATAGTTGAGCAAGAGGTCTCATTGATACAACCATTGATGTGTCAGGCCTAGGAATCACCCATTTTCTGTTTCCATGAGTTGAGTTGTCAGGCTAAAGGGCCAGGTAGTCACTATCTTCATGTTTTCATCATCTATATGATTATTGTTGGTTTCATCCAGATGTCTGATTCTCATGGATACCAATTGGCATGTGAATGGCTGCTGACAGGCACTGAAAACATTCAACAGTATATAGTGCACTGGTGAGGTTAATATGATGACTATAAGAAAAACAAGAGCCAAGGGTTGGATAATTCCCCACAGCAGAGATTCCCAGGAACCAATATTTAAACAATTAAGTGGCTCAGATGGGTGATAATTTTTTGAAGTTACTTACATAGGCACAACATGATATATCAGCAATCATATATCCTTGTGATTACTTAGGACAAGATGAAAGTGAGAATATTTTATGTCGGAAAGTGGTAGTGCAGGTGAGCTTCCATGTAAATTAGGCCCCTTTATGGTGTGAACCATCAGGTGACTTAATGAGAAGCATTTCTATGGAAACAAAAGAAAAACAGAGGTTATTAGTTCCAGCAAATTATAAATTCAGTTTCTGAGTTTGGAGAGCAGCCAGGTGAGAAAATCTCTAGATGTCAGGTTCAAAGCACCTTCAGATGAAGTGAGGGCAAGCAGTGACAATCTGACAGATTTTCGTGGTTCACAGTGTAAATGTCTCTGGTGATCTTTTTGAGTGGCCACATGGCAACAGGCATGGAGAGTATCCACACATGAACTGCTGCAGTGATTTCTCTGAAGTTAATTTCAAGTTGTCCAGCTCACCTGTCTGAGTTTTTTCCTCACTTGAATATTGACATCTCTTGATCCCATTATAGTAACAGTTTTCTAGTCACCTCAGATGATTTCTGAATTTTATATAACTTTTCTTCTTGTTCATAGAAAAGGCATTTGTCAAAAAAAAAAAAAAAAAGAAGAGCAGAAAAGGCATTTGTCACTTCTCTGATGGAAATGGCTATACTAAAGCTTTGTGCTCTTGCTCTCTCTCTCTCTGTCTCTCTCTCTCTCTCTTTCTCTCTATCTCTATATATATATACATATACATATATGTATAACTATATTTATATATCCATATCTATAGATATCTCTATATATAGAGAGAATAAATATATAACATATACATAAATACACACACATACAATTTTTAAATAGAACCCATGACCCAATGTAATGTTATTTTAGTTGAAGTTGAAAGCATTTATCAAGCCATTATATGTAGAAATCTACTACATTGTGCATGCATATAAATGCATTAGATGTGGTCTCTCAATTCAAATTACTTACAATTAACTATCAAAAGTTTAGATATATTCATAGATAAGTTCAGTGTAATGAAATTCTCATAAGGTACGCATATTTATATGGAAGGAAAGATATACAAATCTAGGCACATGGTACCATCAAGAATTTTAGGAAACAAATCCTTGGCATAATGACAACACTTCGAATTTTGACATTCCAAATGGGGATAAGTGTAAGCAAAGATATGGCAGTATAAAATGGTTTTTTCAGAACCCTGGGTAAGTTTCCTATTTTTGAAGATTATAAGTAGGGTGAGACATAACCAGAAACACAGAGAGAAAAGCAAAAAGGTCATGGAATCTGTGCCTGGTGTGCTTAACAGCTTGGATATTTTTGTACATCATGGGAGTTTGACATATTTTTAAATGAAATATTTTCTGCTTAGAGACGCTTATAAAGAAATCACTATAAAGGGATTGATTACCGGAGAAATTGATCCACATGTGTAGGATCACAAGGTCATTCACTGGTAGACTTCAAATTAAAGGATTTATTTTGGAAAGAGTAGAATAATAACCTGACACAGAGAAGAAAGAACTGGAAATAGTTTCCAGTCAAAAAGAACAAAAAAGCTAGAATCAGGTGACCTGGGCTGGGGAGTTATTTTGTTGTCTGTTCAGCTATGTGTGGGAAATAAATAGTTGAGTGAGAGATTATTAGCTGCTTGTAATTAATGATGACATTATTGCTGTTATTGTTTATTTATCAGGTCTATAAAAGAGATGGAATGACCTAAGAGAGGAAGTATCATGGCTTTGAATTTAGGTAAACATAGTGCTGAATTTCAGCTTCACTCCATGCTAGCTATATGAGTTTGAAAACATTTATTTAACTTTTTGATCGTCTTCATCCCTACTCATCCTTTCATTTATCCATTCATACATCCATTTGTTAGTGTATATATGGACACATGTGAAAATTTCCTGATTGACTTTCATGTGCAGTAACATTGTTAGGAGCTTGTATGAGGGTTCTCTAGAGAAGCAGAACTGAGAAATGTAGAGAGATTTTTAAGGAATTGGCTCACACAGTTGTGAGAACAGGAGGTGTTAAAATTTGCAGGGCAGGCTAGAAGGTTGGAAATTCTGGTGTTGGACTTGATGCTGCAACCTTGAACTTGAAAGTAGTCTGGACACAGAGACGGAGTTTCTTTCTTTTTATGGAACCTTAGCCCTATCTCTTAAGACTTTCAACTGATTGGATGAGCCCACCCACATTATGAAGGATAATCTCAATTCCACTGATTTAAATGTCAAACACATCTATAAAAATATCTTCACCATAACATCAAGATTGGTATTTGACCAAACATAGCCTAGCCAAGTTGACACATCAAAGTAACCATCACAGAGTTAGTTGCAAGACAGATATAGCAACTGCTCTCATGAAACTTACATCCTAGAGAGAATAATTATATCCATCTGATAAATAATATATCCATCTGAATAGTTTGATGTGTGATGAAATGAACTATTCCCTATAAATGAGTAGCACAGTAATTGATACAGTGGGGAGAAAAAATAATTTTCCTTCTACCCTCCCAGTCTTGACTAAGGACCCTTCTGTACCATAATAAAAAGATTAACAGGATAAAAATAAACAAAAAATAACATATTTATGTGGGACAGACATAGGAAAACTGAGTAACACCCCAAAATGGCCCAAACCACCACCTTAAATATCATCTCCAGCTAAAGATGAAAGATATTGTGAGGGTGTGGGCTGGAAGCCAGTTATGGGAGGTCACCAGGAAAAGCAGAATGACAAATGTAGGTCTTTATACAGACTTAAGTCCTTGACTTCTTCATGGATAAGAGTTCCTAGAGAGTCATCTTTCTCTTCCTAGTACTAAGAAGGAGACACAATTACAAATGGAGATTTCCCTTATAAATGTAGTTGTTTCTTACAAAAGGATAAATTCTGTTTTCAGAACTACTCCTGTTTCTTATAAATAACCAGCTCACAATAGTCAGTATACCAACAGAGCATATTTTGGGGTGGCATATTGTGTTCCCCTTCACAGCAAACCTCAATATCCATTCATCCTCCCATCTTACTATCCAGCTTGTGAATACAGTTCATTTAGGATCCAAATGGGCACTGCTATTTAGATGAGTTTCTAATAATGATAATAAGAAGAATGATTATAATAATAGCCATTACTTAAAAAGAACTCACTGTGTGGCAATCACTGTTCTTACTGCTTAATCAACACAGTTAATCCTTACAACTACCCTCTAAATCATCTCCATGTCACAGATTTAGGAATTTAGGTACAGTGGAGTTATGCACCTAATCCAAACTCAAGCAGCAAGTAAGAGGAAGGCTGAGATTATTTGGACCAAAAGACTCCACCTTCTCTTGTTTATGGTAAAGGATTCAAAGAGAGAAGAAGTAGCCTGGATTATACTTGTTTTGTTTGTTTCTTCAGTGGCTTTGTCCTTCCTATCCTTCCTATCCTTCAAACTATATCTTATCTCTTTAAGAGCGGGTTTTGCTATCCTTAGCATTTTATCTAATATGGAGTTTTTCTCCTATGTCCTTATTATTTCTATGTGGGAAAAAAATCCTCCTCTTAATTCCCTAATATCAATCTGAATTATTCTATTTTTTACTTTTTATCTATTCCTATTTCTTACATCTATTTTCAATCATGTAAGCTCCATAAAGGCAAGGAAAGTTAATTCATCTTATTCATTATTTTATACCCAATATCTAGTAGTATGGTATCTGGAACAGTAGGTTTTCATTAAATATTTGGAAATTAATAAATAAAAACAGAAGAATTATTAAAAGAAATAGAAACTTTGTACAACGTATAAAGAAAAAATAGATCACTGAAAATTTCAATCCTTCTTCCTAAATTTACATGAAGCCATCACAGATTTTAGGGCAACAAAATGTAATTGTGCCACTTAGCAACTTTCCTGTTCAATGCAGTTCTTATAAGTGTAATTAAGGATCAATGAACCAAGTGTTTAAAAGGCAGCCAACTTAATTGCCACAATTGTATGATTTAGATGAATAATAAATGTGCTAATGATAGTATAATATTAAATATTCAACGTGGTTATCAAAAGTCAATTAAGAGATAATTGTAAATCAGTAAGCCACAAGTAATGAGAAGAATCCTCCCTTTTGGAAAGGTTGTTGACAGGAAAAAGAATTCCAATTTTCTTGCTTTTCGGCATTTAATTTAATCATATAAAAAAGTATAGAAAATATTTAATTTAATTAGGCAGCAGAGCAGATTTCTACATTCTGAAAACTGGTATTGCCTTGTAGTTGCAAAGCAATTTGACAACTCCAAGGGATTACAGCCTAGCCTTGTTGGTTTAAGGAATGGGTCTCAGTTTCACTTAGCATAATCTCCCCCATTCCCATCCATGATGATGTAGAAGTTGGGTATTCATCCTTTTGGATGCCTAAGTAATATTCTGTTGTGTATATGGACCACATCTTTTTTTTTAAGAATTTTTATTTATTTATTTGAGAGAGTGAGGGAGATCACAAGATGGGAGTGAGAGACAGAGGGAGAAGCAGACTCCCCACTGAGCAGGGAGCTCAACACGGGGCTTGATCCCAGGACTCCAGGATCATGACCTGAGCCAAAGGCAGCTGCTTAACCAACTGAGCCACCCAGGTGCCCGGACCACATCTTCTTTATCCATTTGTCTGTTGAAGGGCGTCTTGGGTCTTTCCACATTATAGAACACTAAATCAAAAACTAATGATGTACTGTATGGTGACTAGCATAACACACACACACACACACACACACACACACACACACACACACACACAGAAGGAGTCTCAATAGTGACCCCTTGCTCATGCTTTTTTCTCAGCAAGACCACTGCAAATATTGTTTCTTTAATTTTCTTTCTCTTCCTTTTTGTGTGTTATCCCTAATTCATTTCTGGGTTTCTGGTAGAAGATTTGCATTGTTCACAAACTTGAAGAAGAGTTGAGAAATACTGCCATAACTATGGAGTGAAAATATGTAAAATGGCTAAAAATTCTATAATAAAAATATAGCATTCTAGCAGACTTTTGCCTTAATATCATTTTATTTTTTCTTTTCCCTTTAAAAAAATTAACGTCATTTTAGACAAGGAACAGAGCAGTTTGAACTAGGGAAATTTTAAGAGTTGAATATACCAAAGCATGATCACTCCATGAGAGTACTCTCTGTGAATAAAATTCAGAATATGCAAATTTGAATATCATTGGCAGTTTGGGACCAGACTGAATACAAGTATAAATCAAAATTTTCTCTTTCATGTTTAAAGATCTGAACTTGTTTTCCTTCAAATGTAAATTAAAAAAAAAAAAGACACCAAAAATTCTCTTTAATACAATCTCATTAGTTTGACACTTAGCTAAGCAACTCCGCTTAGGTCACTAGTATCTTCTATAGAACTTCAATTAATGAAAGTATGGTGGCTTTGCAACAAATAATTTGAAACTTGGGTGAGTAATGAATTTGCAAAAACCTCTCTTTTCTTGGGTGTGACAATGTGTGCTCCTTCTTGGAACACCCGCTGTACTTAGTAGAATCTGGCAAAAGGCTGCTAGAGACCAAGTCTCTATCCCCAGCAATATTGCTAGGTTTCAGTTCCTTAGAGTCTCAGACTAATAAGGTCATATTAAACACAAGTGTTGGTGAAATTTCAATGTTAAAGAAAAACTTTTATATGCATTTGTTATGAAAGTCTCCTTGAAATCTGTGAGAGGGACAAGATAGGAATAAAAGTCAGAATGATGGCTGATATAAGCCAGTATTCCAGGCAACAAAATTAAGCCCATAGATTCTTGATTCTTGTAATACACTTTGGACAGAAAGGGATAAATAAATGCAACAAGTGTTTAACCTGAAAGACGGTTGCTCAGACAAGGCAACACCCATATGAGGTGAGTTTAGAACAGCTAATGGGGCCAGGAATTCATAAAGAATCTATATTCTTCTATGTCCAAATGTAAAACCCTGAATGGGCAGGGCCAGACCCTGGTCACCTGTACCTAGTGACAATTATCAAAGATTACCTGGGTATCTGGCTATATTCAGTAGGAAGTAAAAAGTAATCCAAGTCTTATGCCAAAATATAGGCTTAGATACAGAATTATGCTCAAGTTTGCTTCTTGCTAAGTAGACATTTAGGGGAAGAAATCAAGTTTGAGATGTAGTATCTCTTATTTTAACAAGATTACAACCAAAATCTAAAGAAATAAAATAAATAAAATAAAATAATGTACAAATGTAAAAGGCATTAAATAAAAAAATAACCTCAGGAGAACACACACACACACACACACACAAAAGTTCTTTGGTGAATTCACTACTGTCAGGATTCTGGCCCCACTTTAACAATCTCTGAAACTTGCTTTCCAGAATATGTAAAGTAGCTCTGTCTCCTAGTGTCTGATACATTATATAAACTCCAGAAACTAGTGTAGGAAGCAAAAATGGAATTGCCTTCATTTATAAAACATTCCCCTGGTCTTCAGGTTAAGCATCTGAAGTTCCCTCTCCCTTATATACATTGGCCATCAAATTCAGGTACAGTCTCAAACTCAGACTTAGGCACAGTATCTATGGACAGTGCTTTTTCCTTCTGATTCATTGTCCTTAGCTGCCATGGATGATTGACTCTGCTTGGTAATCACTGCTGGATATGTTCAGGGAACACACAGTACTCACCTTGCAGTAATTTGTCTTGTTACAATTTGGGAGTGGTACACTAATGGGCTAAGTGCACTAAGGGTCTCTGAAATCAGACACCCTAGGTTTAAAAATCACCTCCATCACAGCTATGTTATCTGGGGAAAATTAGTTTCCAAGCCTCACTTTTCTAATCTTTAAATTTAAAGTTGTAATGATATCCACCTTTAAGAAATTTGTGTGTATCAAATGAAATTTTTTTAAAGTAAATGTATTTAGTACATGGCTGGATGATAGCAAGCATTCAATATTAATTGTTTACACATCCTTGCACAGATAAATTGTACATTATTTGTTTTCTTTTCATAGGACAAAGTTATTTAATTTTTTCCTAAGTTTCGGAAAACATCTCACAATATAACCCAAGTACTGAAGATAGTACTTCTTTGTGATCCTGAAAATAATTAATGATTTATTTGTATTTCAATGAAATTAGGTATTGGCTTGTATTGAATACATCTTCTGCCCTTCTCAAATTCTCTCAGTCATATCTGCCTTCCATACTCTTAGCCACTTACTCCCTCTTGGCCTCTGCAAAGGCCTGCAGATGCCAAGCCAGCCCACAAGGCGTGTCTTGCTGAGGACCACCAGCACCATGGCTGGAATTTCTGGATCTCCCCAGAGCTTCTAGACATCTCAGGAAAACAACACATAGTAGAGGATCTAACTTACTGAGCCATTGCCAAAAGATTATATAACCTGGAAATGAGTGTAAGGAGATGTGGGATCTGATCTGGTTAACTCCCTGTAGGGCAGAGTTTGAGCAAGGGGAGACAGGAGTCAGACAAAATAGGCAGATGAATTCCCTCTTTCTTCTTCCTTTTGCTGCACTGTTCTGAAGAGTGGCTCCTCTGTGATTTGCATATGCTATTCTGAGTGATTGAATGGGGGAACTTGGATTTTTGGTGGCTTTTCAAGAAGGAATGGCCAGAGTAAGTCATTACCTTGCATTGCTTCTAATGCCTCAGCTCTCTTTTCCTTTTCTGGATCTGAAATTATACATACCAAATGCAGTATTGATATTTTATCTTTGCTGAGGCATTGTTTCTGGGGACCCTAAGCTAAGATATGCCTCCTTCTTCTCACCAATTCTAGTTCATTCATTCACCCATTCATCCATCCATTACAAAATCCATTACTTAGGTTATATGTATCACTGCGGCATGCACGATAAGAGATACCAAGGAGGGTAAATATGTTCCCTGGCTTTATGGAGATTATAATCCAAGAGTGGTGATTCTACAAGTATCTATATTAAAATTATGAAGTAATAAATGTCTTGAAAAGAGATATAAAGGTCAGAGTTTGAAGAGAGCAGTGTTGGCTGCAAGATCATGAAAATCAAATACTCTGCTGGTGACATTTGTTCTGGGACTTTTAGTTCAAGTAAATGTATCACTTTTGATGGAATCAAGGTACAGATAAATAGGTTGAAAGCATCAGCTTTTCTGCCTCACTGACATGATTTACTATGTCAGAAAGTTTGAGAACTCAAATTTTATTGTTACTGCTAATGGTATCAAAACAATTATATTTAGTTTAAATATTTAAATACATGGTTTTGATTACACTTGCATAAGCATATAATTGTTATAAAATATAAACAAGCAAATAAAAAAATAAGTAACACAATTTCACCAGTGTTAACATTTCAGACATTTTTTTTTTTGCATCAATCTATTTGCAGTTTTTTAAAAAATTCCATCATATTGGAGATTCCCAAGTGGTTCAGTCAGTTAAGTTCAGGTCATGATCTCAGGGTTGAGAGATGAAGTCCCATGACAGGCTCCATGCTGGTTGTGGAACCTGCTTAAGATTCTCTCCCTCTGTTCCCCCCTTTTCCCCCAGTTTACACTCACATATGATCTCTGTCTCCAAAAAAAAGGATCATATTAAATGTAAAATTTTTTCATCTTAATATTATTTTGTGGATATTTTTCATATCAGTAATGCTATAACAACTTTATAATGATTGTATAGATTATGTATTTAATCATTTCATTATAGTACTATACCACTGTTTATTTATCCAAAGCTTTCTCAGGATCATTTGTTTTGTTTCAACCTTCTTTTTTTTAAATTTCATATTATGTTAGAGTAAGCAGTCCAAGTTGGTGAAATCTTTCTGCATAACGTTAATTATTTCTTTAGAATAAAATCTTAAAAGTACAATTGCTATGTTTAAAGAGCACAAGAATTGTCATGATGATTCTCAGTTGCTGTTTAATTGGCAACCCAAATATTTTCTTATTATATAAGCTTACCAGCACTATAAAATACTACCACTTTTCAGCATAGAAAATGGATTTTATACTTTAAAATATATATGTCATTTTGACTGGGAGAAATTCATATCTCTAAATCAGATATGACAATAACTATTCCATAGTATTTTGTCAAGATTAAGAAAGATATTATAAATGAAGATGTGATCATTAATCTGATGTTTTTTAGGAAGAGGATAGTAAAAATGGAAAAGATTAGATGGGAGAAAAAAGACCTGACTTATAGATAAAAATTTATAAGAGAATAGCTTACAACTCCAAGATATTTCATTTCAAAACTTAGAAGAAATGATTTCCAAGCAAAATAGAAACTATGAAAGTTGTCACAAAAGTAGAAATATAAATAGAAAAATTATCCTAGAATAGATTACAGAACAATTAAAATCTGTTGCTTAAAAGGCAATAGGGCTTAATCAAGGATTTGCCAAAAAGTCTTAGCTTCCTTTATTTTTTTAAAAGATTTGATTTATTTCTTTGACAGGGAAAGCATGCACACAAACACAAGCAGGGGGAGTGGCAAAGTGAGAGGGAGAAGCAGTCTCCCTGCTAAGCAGGGAGCCCAATGTGGGGCTGGATCCCAGCACCCTGGGATCATGACCTGAGCTGAAGGCAAAGGCTTAACTGACTGAGCCACCCAGGCGCCCCTAAAGAGTTTGTTTCCTTTAAATGGCAGATGACGTTCATATTTGAAAAACACTTCTTGAGTTATAGAAACAAGTGGAAAATTTCCAAGATCACTTTAAAAAGTCACTTTAAAGAATATCTTTAATAATAAAATTTAAGATATCACATAAAGAGAAATACATAAAACATCTTGTATTTTTACATAAGTGAAAAGTTTAAATATAATATTAGAGAATACAATCCATCCATGTCTTAAGGATATTATACCGTGGCAATGTGAGTCTATTGCAGGAAATGTGATTCAATATCAGGAAACCCATCTTCACTCTTCATTATAGCAACTGATTAAAAGAAGAAAATAACTTGGTCATATGAATCAATGCTGAAAAGGAATTTGATAAAATTTGACAGTTATTTCTAATAAGACTGTAAGTAAAATATAAATGGAAGGAATTGTAACAATATTATAATTTATCAAATTATGCATTATCACATGGTGAAACACTAAATCAAATTCAATAAAACTATAAAAAGATGCCTACTGACAGTATACTATTTAAAATTGCCCTGTGAATGTAATGTGTCAAACAATTAAAAGCTACTATAAATATTGGGAAAGGTAGATGATATCTATTTTTTGTCAATATGATTGTATGTCTACAAAACCAAGAAATTCTTAGTAACATACAGTAAGTATGAGTAAACAAAATTTAAACAAAAATTATAAAATATTTTAGAAATAAATAATCGTGAAGGAATTTTATGAATAGGAACTATAAATTCTTAGTGAAAAATAAGGAACATACAGACTATCTCCTTGCTTAGAATGACTTCACATTATAAATACATAAATTTTATATAAATAATATTTACCAAAACCACAATTGGAATATTAACCTTTATGTGAACAAGTAATTTGTTGAAAAATAGTCAAGAAAATTTTGAAGAATAATAGTGTTGCTCTAGGGGCACCTGGGTGGCTCAGTGGGTTAAAGCCTCTGCCTTCAGCTCAGGTCATGATCCCAGGGTCCTGGGATCGAGCCCCGCATCGGGCTCTCTGCTCGGCAGGGAGCCTGTTTCCCTTCCTCTCTCTCTGCTTGCCTCTCTGCCTACTTGTGATCTCTCTCTGTCAAATAAATAAATAAAATCTTAAAAAAAAAATAGTGTTGCTCTAATCAAATTGGTAGGAATAGGGGAGGAAATTCAGGAATAGATCAGAGCATATATTGTCTATCATAATTTTCATTTTCATTTCCCTTTTTAGTGTGTGTATTTCTTTCATGATTGTTGAGATTTTGACTTGCCCTTCAAAATGGGATTTTCATTATCATCTTGTTGATTTTTCAAGAGACTCTTATACTATAATTTTAACAGCTTCTCTACTCTATAGACTTTATTGCAAATATTTTTTTACATTTATGATAGGTATAACAAAATAATACTTTATACTAGTCACACTGAAAAAAATGTAAAAGAATTTCAAAACCTACTACTGGCAGGATGTGAGCAAAAAAGTACTCATCTTTCTTGTATAAAGGTGAATTGCTTTAAGTTATTAGAAAGCAAACTGGGAATATCTAATAAAATTATTAATAAACACAGTTGACCCTTGAACAACATGGGCTGTGCACTGGCCCACCTTCATGCAGTTCTTTTTTTTTTTTTTTTACAAGAAATATTAACTACATAATTTTATTAAAATTTATCCCTGACGATGAACGAAGTTCTTTTAAAATAAATACAGTACAGTACTATAAACGTGTTTTCCTTATAATTTTCTTAATAATATTTTCTTTTCTCTAGGTTGCTTTATTGTATGAATATAGTATATAATATGTATTACATACAAAATGTGTGTTAACTGACTGTTTATGCTACCAGTAAGGCTTCTGGTCAGCAACAAACTACCAGCTAAGTTTTATGTAAAATAAATAATGAGTGAGATTTATGGTCAAGTGGTGGGTGAAAATCTAACATAAGTTGCGGCAATCCAAATATAAACTACAAATTGATGTAATAAAATTGACCTATGAAAGATAGAACTTGAACTGTCCAATAACTATAAATAGCTTTTAAACCTGCCTTAGAAGTGCTTCCTAATCTTTATTAAACTTTTGTATTAATGCAAGTTTCAGGCAATTTCGAACATGACATCAAGAAATACGCTTTCCTTGTTATTTTATCCATTCCATAGCAAACAGCAGTGACAGGGCAACTACACTACTAATGTCAGCTGACACCAAAAGCTGACAGAAATTGCGTGCAAAAAATGAACATTGACAATCTCTCTATATGTCGATATCATAATCCAAATTCAACTCCTGTGGAATACTTACAGTTTTCTTAAATCTAAATAGGATTTATTCCCCAAAGGTAAAGATAGTTCAAAATGAGAAAATATGTCATTATAATTCATCACATTAATAATTAAGGGAAAAATAACAATTCAGAGATGCCTACAGCACCTTTGATGATATTTAAAATCCCTCCTGTATTAGAAGATCTTTGTTAATGAGAAAGAAAAGGATGCTATGGTAACATGGAAAAGAATACCTACCCAAATCTAAGACATTATTTTTTATTAACATATAATGTATTAGCCCCGGGGGTACAGGTCTGTGAATCTCCAGGTTTACACACTTCACAGCACTCACCATAGCACATACCCTCCCCAATGTCCGTAACCCAACCAACCTCTCCATACTCCCCCTCCCACCCCCCACCCCCACCCCTGAAACCCTCAGTTTGTTTTGTGAGATTAAGAGTCTCTTATGGTTTGTCTCCCTCCCGATCTCATCTTGTTTCATTTCTAAGACATTATTTAAAGAAGAAACATTAGAGACGTTCTCATGAAAGTCAAAAACTGGTGACAGATTTCCAGCTGTTATTGCTTAAACTCCTAACAGAATGGCACCAAGTCATCCCAATGTCACTTGGTCTTAGCAGATGTTATAGATACCTTTTATTATGTCTGCCAGCTCATCCAAGTTGTAATAATTCCACTGAGAATTGTTTCCCTTCCTTCCCACATCTATAGGATATAGAGGTGGGGCTTTGTGATGGACACACTCAATGACAACCTCCAATGAATCATGCCCTTTTATTATCTCTTGAGTGGTGGTGGAACCAATGCCTTGCTTCTAACTAATAGAATATGGCAAGTGTGATAGGATGCCACTCCCTTGATTAAGTTATATGGCAAAAGCAATGAGATGCTGCTCCCTTGAGTATGTAATATGTAATATAAGACACCGTCTTAGCCAAAGAGACACATTCTCCTGCTTGATTAAGAGAAGTGTATGTCCACATTGTGACTCATAGAAACTGTTAGATAATAAATGTGTGTTATGTTAGGCCTCTAAATCTGCAGTCATTTGTTATAGAGCACAGAAAATGAATACAGTAGCCAACAGCTATGTTTGTATTATGTGGTTAAGATACTAGGAGTAAAAACGATCAGGGTCCTTTCCCAGAGAATTTGGAATTGGAACCAAAATTTTTCAATCTCATTCTGGGCTTGTATCTTGAGTAGAAGAGATTTAACAAAGGGGAACTAAGAAGAAGTAATCACCTCAAGTGTGGGCTGAGTAGAAGAAAAGCCAGTTTATGGAAAGATAATAGGGTAGCAGAGACAGAGAAGTAAGTAGAAAAAGAATCCTTTCTGGCTTTTGAGTAACATTCCATTTCCTAATTTCAGTTCATTTAATGTGGACTAGCTGCATTGTCATTCTTGACTTAGCTGCTATGATATATCCTTATAGCCTTTTAATAAGTACTCTTCTTTTAAATAAAGTGGTCTCAAGTTAGTATCTGCTATAAGCAATCAGAGTCTAAACTATTCAAGTAATGCACAAGGAAAGGAAATTTAAAACACTCTTGGTAACCAGTGGTACTATTTGGCAATACTGTCTCCTCATTTATTTTGATTTTTTTTTAATTTTCTTTTAAAAAATTTTTTAGTTCTGTAATTTGAATTTATGTCCAGTTTACTTTGTAAGATTAGCCTTCTCTTCTCCATGCTAAATAATTCAGATTCACAATTTCAATTAATGAGCTAAAATCTTTAAGCATCCAGAGGGGAGAAAAATACATTTTGTGGCTTTAAAACAAGCTATTTACATAATATTCCGCAATAAAATTTCTACTTGGAATGAAGTTAAAACAAAATTTGAGAACGGAGAGACAAGAGTAAATATTATGTGAAAATAATGTTCTCTGCCTTCTATAATCTTACTTTTAAATTTGACTAAAATGAATTGCCAAAAAGTAGTACCACATGGATTAGTTGTTTAGTGAGTCTTAAAACCAGTGAATAATGAGATAGGAAATGATATTCAGATTATAGGATGATATTAGCAAGGTCAACTTCAGGGAGGAAAAAAATTACGTTGATTTCACACATGATTCTAAATTGCACGATAATATAAACAGCCATCATGAATCCAAAACAGCACAGCACTGCTGCTGACAATTTAAGGATGTAAAAGGAAAGCACACAACACAAGGAAATGAATATTGATTGAACAAGGAAAATTGTATATGGTAATAGTTTTGAAATAAGATGTTGTTGGCAGATGAGCCTGACAACATAAGGCTGAGGAAACCTAAGAGTGCATTATCACCAACTTTTCAAAAATGATTGTTCTGGGGATGCCTGGGTGGCTCAGTTGGTTAAGCATCTGCCTTCAGCTCAAGTCACAATCCCAGGGTCCTGGATCAAGTGCGGCATGGGGCTCCTTGCTCAGCAGAGAACCTACTTTTCCTTCTGCCTGCAGCTCCCCCTGCTTGTGCTCTTTCTCTCTGAAAATAAAAAAAAAAAAATTAAAAAAAAAAAAAGATTGTTTCCTAGTGACCAGGTACTAGATTGGTGATTTCAGTAGTATTCTGGTAAAACTGTAGAAACTGGCTCTTGGTGAGGTGAAAGGGATGCCTGATCTATAGCTTTTGCTGATTTCCATGGTAGAAATAATCCCACCAAAGCCAATTTCAAGCTAACAATGTGGGGTCAATAAACATGGAGCTCTGGTGAAATGTACACAAGCAGTCTGAGCAGGCTGCAACACAGATCATTCCTCTGGGGGAGGCTGTCTAGTTCTCAAGAATAGGCGCAGTGTGGGGTCCTAACAAAAGGAATCAGATTTCTGTGTTAGAAACCGAACAATCTCCTGTCTATTCACAGAAGAGGGAAGGTGGCGCTTTAGGCTGCTCTTGAGACCACTTACGCCCATTGGGTCTGTATGGCAGAGAGAGTGCATAATCATGTTCCACTGTCTATCAGGCTGCACTGAATAGCAGTATGAAAAACTATGAAATAATTTCTAAAGTTAATGAGACCCCCCCACACGATTAATCCAGAGCTTGTCAATATTTAATGTACATGAAGAGTCATATTCCACAGGTCTAGAGTGGGGTGTGCAAATCTGCACTTTAATCAGCTCTTCTACTCACATTGATGAACAGAGACACTCTGGAGGATCACTGGATTTCTATGTGAAACTCTCCACCCTTACCAAGCATCGCTCTTTTCCAGGTGCTGTGCTAGACTCTTGGAGTCTGGAGATAAATGAGGAAGGCTGGCATGTGGCAGAGCTTAATCTCTGTCTTTATGAATGCTTTAAATGTATCATGACTGCCACCATTTGGAACCACGTGACCTCGGGTGATGTGTATATGGTGTTTGAGACCCTGTGTCCTGATATGTCAAATATTACTTATCATACCTTTAGGAAATGAGATAAATATGGATACTGCTTAATGCAGTGTTCCACACCTTGAAGGAAATCCATGTCAATTTGCTTCTGCACAAGAAACTCTCAAACTATTTAAGGGTGTAGTCAAATCAGCTATTAAAATCCAGATTGTTTGTGGATGGAGCATGGAGAAAGTCCATCTGACTCCATCAAGGGAGGTGAAGTGGGGTTTCAGTGACAACGGTTTGTTTGAGCCAAATAAATCAAGGGAATTAAATTGGGAGAAGAGGGTGCCTGGGTGGCTAAGTTGGTTAAGCATCTGCCTTTGGCTCAGGTCATGATCCCGGGGTCCTGGGATCGAGTCCCATGTTGGGCAGGCTTCCTGGTTAGCAGGAACTGTTTCTCCCTCTGCCGCTCCCCCTGCTCATGCTCTCTGTCTCTCTTTTTCTCTCACTCAGTCTCTTTCTCTCAAAAAAATAAAATCTTTAAGAAAAAATTGGAGAAAGACAAAAGGTAATGGAATCAAATGTAGGAATTCATAAAGGATAAAGTGTTCAGGAAACAGTAAGTGGTTTGTTTTGCCTAGAGCATTCTAGTTCCTTTGTTAGTGTTTGGGGAGGCAAAATCAAGAAATATATACTTTTCATAACTTAAAAGTTTATGATAACAAAGCACCTGTTTTCATCCCCAAAATGAAACTATTGAAGAACTTCAAACAGGAATATGTCATATAAACATTTGTGCAAGCTCCCTCTCGCTTCAAAGGGAGTCAGCCAGTTTGGATGTTACCATAACAGACAAGGAAAGTCGTTGTTAGGCCTACACTAGGTGGGGTGGTTAAGGGATAGGTCATGTAACAGGGTGCTAAAACCAGCTCCCAAAGGTTCAGGATAGCCCATTATTAAATTTGCAAGGTTTGCAAACTGGCTGGTCAACATGACTATTAATAAAAGCTAAATTGTATAAGTCCTATATGCTAGGGGTAGACTACATTGAAAATAAAGGTAATAAACACTGAAAACTCATCATTTCCATATTACTTCATAATATTAACTAATTCCCTATGGTCTTGAGACTTTCTACATCTATTTTATTTATATGGTGAGAATACATTCAGTTGCATGCTGCTGTTGATCTCTGCTTTCAGTGATGTCACGTTGGTAGGTTGGTGGCAGAATTTACACTACAGAAATCTGAAACCACTATGAAGTAGGCTTGATGCATTGTTTCATAATTTTCTAGACTTAAGAAAGTGGCGGGCGCCTGGGTGTCTCAGTGGGTTGAAGCCTCTGCCTTCGGCTCGGGTCGTGATCCCAGGGTCCTGGGATTGAGCCCCGCATCGGGCTCTCTGCTCAGCGGGGAGCCTGCTTCCTCCTCTCTCTCTGCCTGCCTCTCTGCCTACTTGTGATCTCTCCCTGTCAAATAAATAAATAAATTGAAAAAAAAAAGTGGCGAAAAAACTGAATGATCCAGGTTAATTCTACGAGTCTGCCTGTATCATCACATTGAAAATAGTACAAAAATTGAGGAAATATTCTGCCAATACTCAAAAACTATTACCTAGTTCAACAAAGACATCACTCACATTATTTACTAATGAGTTATGTTACCACATATTTCTTACTTTCTTCACTTTTGTCTTTGTCATTAATACAAACAAGAATATGAACCAGCATTTCCGTAGGAACTGCAATTGTTTATCTATTTTCCTCTATGATGGAATGGCTCTGCTACAAAACTTCAGCAAAATCTGCTAAACCATCAGAGAGACCTGACTGGCTGTGTGGATTTCAATAGAGTATTGTATATTTTGATTATTTGTAAATTATGTATGATATATCCTCTATATTATATTTATATAATAGTAAAATGTATGATAAAGTTACATACCTACATATAGACTTTTTTTCATTGATCTTCTTGTTAACTATTTAACAGCATACCCTTGGGATGGGAAGATGAGCTGACAGGATTATAGGATTGGCTAGAGGAGGTGAAGAAAAGAGAGGGTGGTAACTTCAGTTTTATGATCAGGGTACAAAAGAACATGGTGGTGCCACTCACTGAGATCACAAACACATTGGGAGGGTCAGGAACCATGGGGTAATTATTAAGGGAAATGTTTGATATGAGATTTTCTAAATTATCGCTTCTTAGCCTTTTGTCAAAGATCAAGTGAGACTTTCCAAATTAAATTCTTGCCTATAAAGACCCACTGATTTCAAGGTGCACAAGTCTGAGTGTGCAAGGCTTAATGCTTCCTGGTTCTGGAGTCAAAGTTCTGTGAGCTACACAGAGTCGAAAGCCTGCCCCAGGGAGCCATCCTAATGAAAGGAAGAGTTACTTGAGAGCGCTGGAGTCTACAACCTTTTCATCTTCTTGTCCTGAGAAAGAGTATCTTGCTACCTCCTCCTATTGCCTGTTGCAATTTGTGATACTCAAGAGAAACAGGAATAATTCTTTGTAGTAAGCATGAGGGAGCTTCTTAGACGCAGATCTTTGTGGTCTTGAGAGGCAAATTGAACCAGATACCAAGAATTTCATATTATCAAAATGGTCCTTTTTCCTCCCTTCGATGGATTTACTTAGAATAAATAGATTTATTTTGAATCAACAGGACCTTATTCATGCAAAGCTAGACTAATACTAAACTTCAGAAGTCAAAAAACAATTTTTAAAAGCCACAGACTATTAGTTTCTTTGGTAGAAAGCCC
>ML108627.1:0-10122 GCA_003697995.1 Taxidea taxus jeffersonii
TCATCCACACCCAGGAGCCCAGCTCACTGAACTCGTCCCTCCCTGGAAGGCAAGTGGGGTGTTTTCAGCCACAGAAATGTATGCATCCATGAGTCACAAGACAGGTGATCTTACATCACTCCCTCAGGCATCAAGGTGGGGTTCACTTTCTCAGCCACTTCTGATTTTACATGCCCAACCCCTGCCCTCTGTCTCCACTTCAGAAGAGGCCTTTTCAGTGCCTAAATCTCATTTGTGGAGCGCACGGGGGAGCATGGGTGGCCTCAGTCAGTTAAGCGTCTGACTCTTGGTTTCAGCACAGGTCATGATCTCAGGGTCATGGGATCGAGCCCTGCATTGGGCTCCACGCTCAGCATGGAATCTGCTGACGATTCTCTCTCCCTCTGGCTCTCTAAAACAAATAAATCTTTATAAAACTCTCCTTTGTCTCCCCTACCCTTGCTCCAGCCACACACTCATGTCTCCACCTTGGATGCCATGTGCATGACACAGCCTCTCTCTGGCCAAGCCCCGGCAGAAAAGACACGCACATCATCCCAGGAGAAGCAATCATTCCTTCGCAGGCTGCCGGATGGGCAGTAGATTCCCAGTTTCATCAGCAACATACAGGTGTCCTCTTCCCTGCCTGGCTAGTTGATGAGAGCCAAGAAGAGCATTAGCTGTGGTTCATGATCTTATGAGAGGCTTTGGAAAGAAGAATGCCCATCAGCTGATTGTCTGCTCCCGACACTTGGACGAGGCTCCAGGGTGGCTGCTGGGTGAGGTGCAGAAAGGGATCGAATGTGGTAGAGGGCTCCGAGGAGTCAGGAGGAGTCAGAATGTACAAGTCTGTCCTCTGGACCACAGGAACACCGGGGCTCAGGCATCAGTGGATTTGAGTTTGAACGCTGACTGCACCAGGATGATTTTGAGCAATGACTTAACCCAACTGGACACCCAGGTCCTGGCCTCCCAGATGGACCCACCAGCCATTCTCTCCTCCTCACCACTCAGGGTGCTTGTGGGGATCCCATTGCTAAGGCAAAGCAAGACTCAGACACCAGGGAGCGATGCTTGGTAAATGTCCCATCCCTCCCCGGTGAGGTTTGTATTTATGGGACTCTAAACGTCGCTGATGGAATTCCGGGCCCCGCCGAGCTGGAAATGGGTCTGATATAAATGAAGGCATCCCCTTGGAATGTAAGAAGGAAATGAGACCATGCAAAGAACAGCTCTCCAGACCCATCGGGGATCCGCCAGCAGGCCAACCCAGCCCTTAAGACCTGCGCGGGGCCTCTCTCAGGACTCCAACTTATCCCACCTCCCATGCACTAACTGACTGGACTCTCCCAAAGGTCAGTGCTCTTTCTGCCTCCAGGTCTTTGTACACACTGTTCTCTCTGCCCAGAAAGCCCTTCCTCCTTTTCTTCACCTGGATATCCCCAACTCATTCTTCAGAACTAAGCTGAGGGAGCTGTCCCTCCTCCAGGAAGCCTTCTGGCTCTGACCCAGGTCATGCTGGGTGTTTCCCCGGGCACACAGGACTATCTGCTTGCTTGTCCATCTTCCATCAGACCAGGAGCCCTGGAGCCAGGGACTCGAATTCATGGACATATTAACATTCCCTGCATCTGGCACATTGAAGGCTCAAAAGTATTTACTGAGCACCTGCTACGTGCCTGATGCTTGGATACTGTAGTTAACAAACAGTCACACTCCCTGCCATCACGAAGGCAGGAGACAGACATGAAAAAGTAATGCAATAGGGGCACCTGGGTGGCTCAGTTGGTGGAGCACCTGACTCTTAATTTTGGCTCAGGTCATGATCTCAGGGTGGTGGGAGCGAGCCCTGTATCGGGCTCCATGCTGGGTGTGGAGCCTGCCTAGGATCCTCTCTCTCCCTCTCCCTCTGCCACACCCCCTCTCTAAGAAAAAAAAAAAGTACTCAAATAAGTATAAGCCAAGTCATACAAAGTGCCAAGAAGGAAGACTAAAGCAGGGTAGTAAGGACGGGGTGGGGGGTTGTGCTGGGCGGGGACAACTGGTATTTCATGCAGGGTGCTGTGGGAGGGTGTGGAAGCAGGCTGAGCATTTGAGCAGAGCGGTGAAGCGAGCCAGGATGGGCCATATGGATATCTGCAGCAAGCAGGTTGCCCAGATTTAAATTCCAGTTCTGTCACTCATCATCTGTGTGATTTTAAGAAAGTCTCCTAACTTCTTTATGCCTCAGTTTCCTCATCTGTAAAATGGGAATACTAGTAAGTGCCTACTTCATCCAGTTGTTGAGAGGTTTGATTTTCTTTTTATTGTAAAATACACATAAATTAAATGTGCCATCTTAACCAGTTCCAAGTGAGAAAGTGGTTGGCTGGTTCGTTCCCACCTTCAGATGTCCTTCTCTCCTGGTCCTCATCTTTCCTTCTACTGCATCCAGTGTGAACTTACCTCATTCAGTTAGTTGTTCTTCCATTTATTTTTTAAAATTGTGGTAAACTATGCATAATAGAATATATGCCATCTTAATCATTTTTAAGTGCACAGTTGAATAGTACAAAATACATTCATACTGTTGTGCCACTGTACACTGTCCACCCCCAGACCCTTTTTTTTATATTTCATTTGAGAGAGAGAGAGAGAGAGAGCACACTCCAGGGTAGGGGCAGAGGGAGAGAGAGGGACAAGCAGACTCCCCGTTGACCATGGAGCCTGATGTGGGGCTTGCTCCCAGGACCCTGAGATCATAACCTGAGTCAAAGTCAGGTAGTTAACCAACTGAGCACCTGGGTTACCCCAGAACTTTTTATGCTGCAAATTGGAATTCTGTCCCCATGAAACACCAACTCCTCATCCCCGCCCCCTTATCTCGGCATGTCCCAGGCCATGGAAGGCCCAGAGATGAAAGAAGCTGTCACACTTCCACCAAGATTTTAAAGTTCTCATATTATAGTGTGTTCTCACTCTCCTCCCCAGTCTCCTATCACCATGGCAACAAGATCCTGTGACAAACAGAGGGGAAGGGATAATTCCATCTCATCTAGGGTCCTTGTCCCTTGATGGAGCCAGACCGGGGCCCCCATCAACTGTCCTGCACTGTATCTGGAAGAGCCCAAAACACCGAAATGGTTGTGTTGATGGAGTTGGTTTTACACCCATAGGGCTCCAGAAAGAGCAGTGGTATTCTAGAGCAATCCATGGAGATAAGGATCAGTTCATTGCCTGCCAGTGACCCTAGGGAAACCTGGCAAGAAACAGAGAGGGTGAAGGACACCTGAACTGGTCCAGGCCTTCTGATTTCATTTATAAATCAAGGTTTGTTGGTTTTGTTTTATTTTTTTTATTTATTTATTGGAGAGAGAGAGACAGAATGCAGGGAGGAGCAGAGGGAGAGGGTGAGAGAGAATCTCGACCAGGCTCTACGCCCAGCAAGGAGCCTGAAACGGGGCTCTATCTCACAACCCTGAGATCATGACCTGAGCCGAAACTGAGAGTCACAGGCTCAACCAATGGTGCCACCCAGGAGCCCCGATCACCTCTTGGTTCTTATCAGGGTAAGATAAGATATTTACTAATATTTCTCAATGATCATGAGCAGGAATTGAAGAACTCCGGCCTCTAACTTGCAAGTGTCGGAACCACTCCCTCCTGAGTTGCACATTCTTTGGGTAAGGACAGGTTGCTTGGGCCCAGGCTGGCCATGGGGTGTGGCGCCGCCTCGGTGCCCTGTTCTAGGGGCCTATTCTCCCACCGTCCCTTTTCAGCTACTAAAAGCCGGCATGTAACAGCCTGTACTGGATGAAGATGGGGCTGAGAAAAGTGTGCTTCCATTTCCTCCGCTGTAGAGGGAAGCTGATAACATGAGCTCTTAGAGTTTCTGGAGCCGAACCGGAGTCCTTACATGCCCAGCTGTGGGCTCTGAGCACGGCGCACATGCTCACGCCATCAGGAGCTTAGTATCACTAGTGCCCACTCACTATACACTAGCACAGCAAGATATCCCGGAGAGAAAAGGGCCCTCCACTCGGGGCATGCCTGAAGATCGCGACCCCGATGCCTTAGGTTTCCCCTGAGGAGGAGAGAGAGAGAGAGAAAGGGAGAAGGGGAAGGGAAGGGAATTTGCTCTGGACACCTACTTAGTAACCTACTCCCTCTCCGCCGGGTTTCTTTTGCGCCTTGTGGCAACCCCGACCGGGACGTGTCGTGTGTGATCTTCTCCCCTTCCGAGGAAAACCCCGAGCAAACCTGAAGCCCGGAAGGTTTGTCTGAGGTCAGCAGCTTGGGGCTTGGCAAGAATCAACGAGGGGGTTTCGAGTCAGTCTCTAGGAACATTTTATTTCGCTGTCTTTATGTCTTCTTCCTCCTTCCCATGACAGGTGTCCGGGCCTCCACAGAACTGACCCCTGCAACCCCAGCTCGTGCTTTTATGCCCTGCTGTCACGGCAAAAGTCTTTGTCAGCAGGAAAGTGACTCAGGTTTAGGAATACTTCTCCCAGTCTTTTTATAAAAGCCAAGGCTGTGTTATAAAGATGACATTTTATGCGATTTAATGCTATCCACTCCCCATTCTTGAGCAAAGAGAAAATTCTTACATCTGTCTGTACCCATCCTGAGCAAAAGCACCAAAATGATCCCATCCCCTCTGCTGAGAGTTGACCTACGTTCCCCCACCCCCCCCCAAAAAAAAAAGATTTGTTGAAGTCCTGCCTCTAGTCAGTACCTGGGAACGTGACCTTATCTGGAGATAGGGTCACTGCAGAGATAATCAGCTGAAAGTGAAGATGAAGTCCTACTAGAGTAGGGTGGCCATTAAACCCAACAGGATGGTGTCTTTACAAGCAGAGTGAGACAGGGAGCAGGCAGCCTGGTGGTGACAGAGAGGGACAGACACTGGAGTGAGGCATCAAGAAAGCAAAGGAACACCGAGGACAGCCAGCAAATATCGGAAGCTGGAAGAAGCAAGAAAAGATTCTTCCCTAGCACCTTGGGGAGGAGCATGGCCCTGCTGACCACTTGATTTCAGACTCATGGCCTCTAGAACTGTGAGACAGAATACATTTCTGTTGTTTCAAGCCACCCTGCTCATGGTACTTGATGACCACAGCCTCCATTGGTCAGCAGCCTGCCCAGACAGACACCCAGGCTAAGGCCCCTGGCCACTGGCCATCCACAAGCTCCCAGCCCCGCCTCAGGCCACCCACCCATCTCCCACCACAGCTCTGAGCTCTGCAGCAACAATCAGAGCTCTGACTGGAGGGGTAACCGGGCATAATCCCCCAGGGGCCCGGCATTCACCCAAATCCACACCGCCCTGACTCCCAAGGTGACAGGGAGTTGGCACCATCGTTCCTATCTGCGCCCACGCACAAGAGGCCTGGAGAAACCGGGGTCCCCGGGCCACTCAGCCAGCGGTCAGGGCCCAGACTCTGCAGCCCATAGCCCTCGGCCTCTCTCCTTCCTGGCTGTGCGTTCCCAGGCAAGTTATTTAACCTCTCTGTGCCTCTGTTTCGTCTGTAAATCATGGCTCACGGTAGTTCCCACTTCACAGGATTGTTATCATTAAATGGATTCCTGCTGCTAAAGGACTCAGGGTCGGCTACAGAGGAGTGTTTGTTACAACACTGTGGGCCAGAGGAGCTGGGCTGGAGTGATCAGCTGTCACAGAAGCCACAGAAGAGGGACAGGGGTCCAGGCTCTTCGGGGCAGAAAACACGCCTGGGGTCCTTGCTCCACCTCCTGATCCCTTAGTAGGAACTGCTCCTGTGGGACGCTGTCACCACCACTGCCCACTAGAGGGAGCCACCTCCCCTCCCCTTTCTCTTCCTCGCTGTCTCTGTGTCTGTGTGTGTCTGTGTCTCTTCTCTACTTTTCTGTCTCTGTCTCCTTTCCTCCTCTCTCTCCCTGTGTCTCTCTCTGTCTCTCTATCACTGTCTCTCTGTGTGTCTGTCTCCCCCTCTCTCTGTCTCTTTCTTTATCTCTGTCTGTGTCTCTTCTCTCTCCCTTGTCTCCCTTTCTCTCTCTGTCTCCTTTTCTGTCTCTCTCTGTCTCCCTCTCTGTCTTTGTACTCTCTGTGTCTGTCTCTCCCTCTTTCCCCCTCTCTGTCTCTTTCTCTGTATCTCTGTCTCTGTCTGTCTCTGTCTGACAAGCCTGCTTTGGAAAACGCTCCTCTTTCTTCTTAGCAAACCCACATGGCTTCAATCTTTCTAAAACAGTGAAACCAAGACATCTATATGATCACAGAAGTTCAAATGAAAGTTTACCAAGTCTGGGGATGCACTTTGCCCAGATGCCACGCTGAGCCAGGCCAGCTCCCCAACAGAGAGGGTGCTGACCGGTTGGGCCCAGTGGGTCCTCATGTCCTCCCGGAGTCCTGGCCTTTCTCTCCATTGCCCTGTCTGGAGAGCTCGGCCTGCCCCTCACCCTGGGAGCAGAAGATTGATTCTGGGTACCTGGGCGGGGGGCATTCTCGACCTCCTCACCGTCTCTTCCTTCCCTCCCAAACTCTCCCTCCTGGGGCAGAGGCTGAGCAGGGGCTGGAGAGGCCAGAGGCTCCGTTATAGGACCCAGCAGTTACTTCCTTCCGGGAGAGCCAAGAGGCCGAGAGGCCACCCAGCACATGGGCAGGGGCACAGACTCTCCAGCTGGAGGGCCTTGCTTGGCTTGCTGCTCAAAGGTGAATATCTGCTCTGAAGCCCTCCTGCTGTAACCACCCTTCACTGTGCCCCATTGTTTCCCCTTTTGTAGCGAGAGCTTAATGGAGGAGAGTAGTATTCCTAAACATCACAATTATTTCTAAAACCTCAAGAAGTGTATCATTCAGGGAAATAGAGAGATGGCACACCCTGAGGGCTGAGTTGTCGAGCTTACTAAAGGGATTATAGTTACTGTTTACAACAAATGGGTCATTCTGGAAGCCCTTGGGGCTGGTCAAGCCCCCAGAGAGGAGCCAGAGTGGGAGCCGTGACTCCGTGAGGCCTGGCGGGTAAGAGGGAGTGGAGGGCAAGAGGAACTGGAACCCAGGGCTGCTGGGGCTGTCCCGGCAGAAACTCAGGCCAGAGAGGACCCCACCTCTGCCGGGAGGGGTGTCGGTAGGAACAAACACCCCCACCTCTTTCCCCCCTTGTCCATCTGCCTCCCATCTGCGCCTCAGGTCAAAGTCAACAGAAGGCAGAAGGCCAGGGAGCCCGTGTGATACAACCCATAGCTGCCAGGCTGGCCGGCAAAGGTTCGGGGACTCAAAAGGCAGAGACCGGGCAGGGGAGGGAGGGGAGGGCATCACGGGCCTCTGCTTCCCTTTGACAACTGAAGGGCCCTCCTCAGCTTCCGGGAGTCCTCAGCTGTCAGCCTTTGTCCGGGCACCAGGGCCTGGAACCCTCCCCTCAAGGGGGTGACACATTTTGGCAACACTACAGAGGTGGTGAGGAGGTAGAGACAGGAGCTCTGATGCTCTGCTGAGGGCATGAATTGGGATGGACCAACTGGAGGCCCATCCAGCAGGACTAAGTGCGGCGGGATGTTTGCAGAGCACTTGAGCTAGAATTCCACTCTGAGATACATATTCTAGAGACACTCGGGCATGAGTGCGAGGATACCGGTACAAAAATGGTCATCAATGTATTGTTTGTGACAGCAGAAACTTGCAACAGTCGAAATGCCCATCGGCAGAAGAAGGCGTCAATAACCTGCCGTGTATTAACATGATGGAATGTTCAACAGACACAAAGTGACTGAACTCTTGCTCTGTGTGTCGACATCAGGCAAATCGCCAAAGCGTAATATTGAACAAGAAAAGGTGAGTTGCACCAGGCAGTATATAGTGGTATAACAGTCTCTAATGTGTGTGTGTGTATGTGTGTGTGTATATATATATATATATATATTTATATTCCTATTATGTAATATTATAGTATAAAAAACTTAATGATATGTGAACTTTAACACCTTATGCAATAGCATAATTATTTATGGAGATAATATTTGTATTAATAATGTAAAAGCACACCTGGGAATAATAACTAAACTCAGAGGGAGGGGAGAAAGGGAAAAATCAGGGAAGGGTATGGAGGGGACTGTGATTGTGTCTGTATTGCTTTAAAAATCTGAAGAAAATCGGGCAAAATTAAAATTCTATAAACCTGGGTAGCAGGAACACGGGTGCTCATTAGATGACTTGCTCTTCTGCTCACTGGGATCTTGCATGAATTTTCAAGGTCTCTAATATTTCATGAATGTCATTCTGGGACCTTGTGGCTGAATATTTTAAATCACCTTTAACTAACTAACTTGGCTCACTCGTCCCGAAGTGCAACCTCCACTAAACTCTGCCCATGGGCTCCCTAAAAGCCACCCCTGGCTCCCCCAGCCCAGCCCGGAGTCCTGGAGAACGCACCTTTCTTCAGTCCAGCATTTGCTTCAATTTGTTTCAAGCATCATCTCATACGCAGCCCGACTCCACTTGACTGAGTTCCACATGATCCCTCAAGAGGCTTCCAGCATGACAAAAAAGAGTCCGGAAACATCATCTTCCTCACCAGCTGACTCTGGAAGCCCCCGGTACCGGGAAGCCTGAGGACTCCTATGCAGAAGTGAAGGCTTTTCGGGTCCTCGTCACCCCTGGAAGGCCCGACTCCCCTCCGAGCCCTCAGCTGATCTCCATCCTCGGGAGGTTTGGGAGGCTGGGGGGTTGTTGTCTGCCTTTGCCAAAAGCAGAGACCAACCCTCAGGGTTTGGAGAATTTCACTTTGAGGCAGAAAGAATGCCTCTCCGAGTTATTTCCCCAAATCCACAGCAAACAGGCATTTAAGAACTTTTCTAATCAGCTTGGACTTGGGTCCTGACAAGAAAAACCAAAGTGTTCCTTTGTTTCCTACCTCAGAACCCCCCACGCCCATACATGTATTTCTCTGCCTCCCCCAATCCCTGCTACAGGTAAGATGAGAACTCACTCACTCCAGGTGACATTCCAGGAGGACAACACAGAACCCTGGGAGGGCAGAACAGGGGGCGAATCCGTCCTGGCCTTGCCGACCTTCTTTCCTGGGCTCTACAAGGCCCCTTTGCAAAGGCTGCTGCTCCACCCTCCCTGTGGTCCCACACCAAGCACAGGCTGGCCGAGTGGCGGTGAATCTGGCAATGACTCCCCGCCTCCTCAGAGCTCACCTTCTAGGAGGGAGATTGGAGATTTACAAGGAAACAAATAATTAGCTAACATAATGGCACACAGGGACACATGCTGGGTAGAAAAGCAAAGTGGGAGCCTGGGCAAAGGCAGGACTGAGACAGGAGGTGAGGGAGGGAGCTCAGGGACTCACCCGCAGGTTCAGGAACCTCTCTAGGGAGGGGACTTCTGAACAGAGCAGACATCTGAGCGCAGGCTGGGAGCCAGGCGTGGAGACATCTTGGGGAGGAACAGTCCAAGAAGAGGGGCCCTGCGAGGAGCTGATTAAGAGGCACAGGGAGTGAGACACCAGGGTCAGCCCTTGTCATTGGCAGTGTCCTGGCTACCATTTTACAGAAGAAGAAACAGAGGGTCCAGGAGGTCACAGGGCTTGCCAAGACCAGTGGCTTGCCAGTACATGCAAGCGGAAGTCAGGCCGCCTGACTTGGAGAGGACTGACGCCTCACTGGGTCCCTGCCACCGAACCCACACACATGGACCCACATCCCTGCTCCACAAACCAAGGCCAGCCATGGGTCAAAATCCAGAAGGCACTGGTTTTAAAAAGTACTAAGTGACCTGTGACACCCCGGTTTGGGTGGTGGGGGGATCCGGAAGGTCATGCTGCCATTGAACATTGCCGCATAGCTCAACATGATTCAACACATTCATATTTCAGCAGCAAAACTGATTCATCTTCACACTCTGTGGGCTAAAGAAGGACCGAAGCCCAAAAGACAGCTGTTCCGGTGAGCTTTGGCCACCAAATTCAGGTCCTATTTGGTGCCAAATTAGTTACCAAAATCAGTACATGGCTTTTGGGTTTCAGAGCCCTTAGGGTGTCCACACAGAGCATCGGGGGTGCAGTGCTATAACCTCTGAAGTGACAACAGTGGGGAAGCCAGCTGGGACCCGGTGCCCCCACATTCCCATGCTGGCATGGCCCAGACCACGGGAAGGGAGGTGAAGGTGGCCCAGGATTCATGGCACCA
>ML108627.1:10522-21551 GCA_003697995.1 Taxidea taxus jeffersonii
CTCCCTCCCAGTGAAACAGCAGCTGGCCACACCACATGGAGGGGGATGTGGGCAGAGAAGGCTACAGGAAAGCCCCACGTGACAGAATAAGCCACCCAAAGGACACCTTTCCAGGACACCTTTCATTTCCACTCTTCCTAGTGTGCCCTTGCTAGGCTGAGTTGGGAGATATCACAAAGGATCTTTCTTTAAATGAGAAATCACCCCAGTGCCTGGGCCTTGGTCCTCCTGCCCCCATCCCTACAGAGAAATGCAAACCAATTCCAAGCTCCTCCGTGGGCACCCCCGCCCCACTCTGCTGTAGTCCCCTTTCTCCTCTGCTCAGCCCCTTGGGAAGGTGAGACCTGGAGTGAGGCAGAGGGTACCAGGTGAGGGCTGGGCTTAGGGAAGAGGCATTGGCCATCATCCCTACACTAGGTCAGGTGGAAACTCAGTCTTCGATTGAGTCTGCTGTAAGATTCACTGAGGCTCAAATGGTCACAGAGGTAAGAAGCAAATGATGGGCCCCAGGTTTTCCTTAGGAGATTGGAAAAGAGTCATTCATTCATCCATTCTAGATGTTTCTCAAGCCCCTACTATGTTACAGCGGTTTAGAAGACATCCGTGAATGAAATAACAGAAGTCCTCATCCTCAGTGGAGACGGGAGTCACATCTGGATTCCAGTGCCCTGTGCAAAGATGATGAGAGCCTTGGAAGGAGAGAGTAAGGGAGCTCAGGGGCCTAGGGAAGGAACTGCAGTTTGAAATAGGGCGTCAGATTGAGCCAACAGGCTCAGGAGAAGGAGGGAGCCATCCCGATGGTTGAAGGGAGAGTGTTTCTGGCAGAGGGCACAGGACAAAGGCCTGGAAGGGGGATGTGCCTGGCAGGTTCCAAGAGCAACAAGGAGGCCAGTCAGGCTGGAACAGAATCAATATAGGGAAAGAACAAAGGTAAGTGTGTGTGAAAGTGGCAGGGGCGGAGTAGGGTTCAGAATCTTTCAGGGACTGGTCCCTGAGGGCTTTGTCTTTTACTCTGTGGAAAGGAACTGTTTGAGGCTTTTGAGAAGAGCGGAATCAGCCTGTTGGTTAGGGGACTTACTCTGGCGCCTCCAGGACCTGAAAATCATCAGACTTGAGCTCTGAGCCTCTGAATAAAGAGGTCCACTATGACCCAAGGATTGTAGGATGACCACTATGACCCAAGGATTGTAGGATGATAAGTAGGGTGTGGAGAAGAGCTGGGAGGGAGCCTAGGAGACCCATGAGGAGGCTGCTAGAAGTTCTGGCCTGCAGCGGTCAGAAGGTGGCACTGGGGGTGGACAGTGGGGCATGAAACCCAGGAAAAACTTCAAAAGCATAATCCAGACAGGGTACAGTGATCAGTGAAAGGAAAGCATCCCAGACAAGCCATTGGTTTTTGGTCCAGGAATACGGGCGGTGGCACATGTTCATAAAATGACAAAAATTAATACATTAAACATGAACACTTTTTTTTTTTTTTTAAGTAGGCTCCATGTCTAGGGCGGAGCCCAATGTGGGGCTTCAACTCACCACCCTGCAATCAAGACCTGAGCTGAGATCAAGAATTGGGCACTTAGAAATAAGTCAGTTAGAGAAAGACAATTATGATCTCACTCGTATGTGGAATTTAAGAAACACAACAGAGGATCATAAGGGAAGGGAGGGAAAAATAAAAACAGGATGAAATCAGAGAGGGAGACAAACCCCAAGAGACTCTTAATCATAGGAAACAAACTAAGGGTTGCTGGAGAAAAGAAAGGTGAAGCATGGGGTAACTGGGTGACGGACATTAAAGAGGGCACATGAGGTAATTAGCACCGGGTGTTATAGAAGACTGATGAATTACTTTGCCTCTAAAACCAATAATACATTATATGTTAATTAATTGAATTGAAATAAAGAGTCAGCTGCTTAACCCATTGAGCCACCCAGGTGCCCTGCCATGAACAGTCTTCAGGTGACCCGCCTGGTGACCTCATGCCAGGGCCTGGGCTTGCTCTGCTTGCCTTTGAATTCGGGGTATCCCACAGATGAAACTGTGTGGTTTCAGTTTGCCATGCTATGCTGGTTTTCTCTTTGAAGAAATATTTTAAATTGTGATAACCCATGTGACGTAAAATGTGCATTTGTAGCCCTTTTCAAGTGTGCCATTGGTGGCATTCATCCTTTCTCTTCCTGTGTCCACCTCATCACACCAGCCCTCAGGGTGTCCTCGTCACCTCTTGCCAAGTGGTGGGTCCCCTGTTCCTCCTCCACGGGGCCTCCAAATCATCCAGTCCAGCTTCTGGCCCCAGACTCCTCAGGACCACCCTCATCATGTGTGGGCAGTGACCCTCTGCTTGTCACCGAGTCATCTGAAGTGTGTGTGCGCCACAAAGTGCTGGGTCCGTCCCCTGAATCTTGGACTCAGCAGATCTGGGGTCAGCGTGAGAATCTGCATTGCTAGCACATTTCCAGGTGATGCCCCCATGGCCCCACTTTGAGAACCATTGGCCTGGGGGATACGGCAGATGAAATCTGACCACCTCTCACCCCACTGCTCCCTCCTCTGCCCAACCAGAGACCTCGTGCTGGACTGTTGCAAGAGCCTCACAGGTCGCCCTCTCTCTGCCCTCTCACCCCTATATTTTGTTCTCAACACAGCAGCATGAATGATTCTTCTGGAACAGAAATCAGGTCATGTTCCTCCTCTGATTAAAATCCTCTAGTGGTGTCCCATCTCTCGGACAGGATAAAACCCACAGACCTTGCTATATCTGGCCTCTACTACCTCTGCCTGCACCTCCTTGCCCCCATGTACAAACCACAAGGCTTCTGCAGGTGCTGTTTCCTCTATCAGGAATGAATCTATCCCAGATATTCACCTGGACTCCCCTCCCACCTCATTCAGATCTCTGCTAGATGGCCCTGCCTAACCAAAAAGAGCAATTTCTTTCCTCTTCCTTCCTTCTTTCCGTCCTCCTCTTGAGCTCCTTAATCTGCTTCACATTTCTTTATAAGCAGCACCATTATCTGAAATTATCCTGCTCATGTATTTGTTTACTTCATGGTCTATCCCTCCCCCCACTAGCATATAATACCATAAGGGCAAGGATGGAGTGTCAATGGATATCTATCATCGGTGCCGACAGTGGTGAGAGCACATAGGAAGTGCTGAATAAATGTTTGTCGAATGAATAAATGACATCCTAACTTAGCATGACACACAGTCTCTCTGTGATCTGGCCCCTGCCCGCTTCTCCAGCCAGATGTCCTGTCCTTCTCTCCAAGAATACTCCAACAATACGGAACACTGATGGGCTGGAGAGGTGACCCAGTCATTGACTGCACCCAAGCCCTCTGCTCAGCATGTACTAATGGTCTGGAATGCCCTCCCCTCTCTTGTCTGTCTGCAGACAGCTTACTCTAGTTCTAGTTCTAGTTCTAAATCAGCTCGAGCACTATGTCCTGACAAAGCCTTCCCAGGCTCCCACGGACCAACCTACCCCTCTCACCCCTCTGTCTGGTGCCTCCCATACTCTAGCCTCTACACCTCTTATCTTACCCAGGTGTTTGTCCATCTGTGTTCTCCTCTAGCCACTTAAGGGCAAGGCCAAGGCCTCCTTCATCTTGAATCTGCAGGAGCCAACAGAGAGCCCAGTACCCACATGTACCCAAGGGGTGTTGGCTGAACAAGAGAAAGAATCAGCCAAACCTTCTGAGTTGTATTTTTCTTAACATCATTCTTAAAATTACAAAGGTAATCCATGCTAATTAGTTTTTGTGCAAATACCCAAGTGTGCATATACAGGGAAAAGTAAAATTCCAAATTTTTCAGGACTCTCTCGAGCTGCTTCTGACCCTAAGCACTTCCTCTCTAGCTTGGGGGAACCCAGGCAGAGAGCCAGATGGTGCAGGGAAAGGAGCCATCCCCAACCTGGCCATAGCCTAGCCGGGTCCCCCGTGCCCGTACCAAGCAGAAATGAGAGTGAAATCCCCCGGTGAGGAGGTTGAGGCTGACACAGCGGACTAGCTGACTCCTGTACTAGAAACCTGTGACCCCATCTGCCTTCCCCTCCCCCCAGTCCAGGACAAAATGTGCAGATGACGCTCTCTTATCCCTTTGGGGTTGCCCACATTGGAACTTCCTGGAGAAGGTGCTAACATTAGCATCAGGAAAATGGATTCATTCAAAGTTTGGCCTTTCTATTTCTTCTTCTCCTCCTGGTTTTGGAAATAAACAGATTCTTTCTCAAGGTGGACTCCCACCATGGCCTTGGGATTCTCCTTCTGCAGAAATCAAATGCTACCACGGAAGGCCCTTGGCGGCCAGGCCCACACAGTACCCCAGGCAGCCCGTCCTTCTGGTAGACCCAGGCAAGCCAGCCAACTTACAGCTCAAAAGTTGGCATCCCACACAATTTTACTATGGAAAAATGATGCCCCTGTAGGCAAAAACGAGTCCTTGGATGGTTTGAAAGTTGTACTTCTCATTGTACATCTTGATTTTTCGATTTTTTTCACTCTTAAAAGAACTCTGGGCATGAGCTTTCCAAAGTCTACTCCACGTCCCTTTTACCACTTTCACCATGGTCCCTGGCTCTGGATCCCAAGGCTGACACTTTACCAAGGTCTCCTCTCACTGGTTTGCTTGACCAAATGTATCAGGTCCACACCTCAATGTAAATCATAATTCACATTTGCCCAATACCTAAGGTTCACGGTTTACTTTTGCATCAATTATCTGATTGAACCCTCTCCTCGTGGGGAGCGGAGACCCATGTTACAGGGGAGGAGACTGGGTGGCAGAAAGGGACAGTGATTTGCTCAAAATCACACAGCAGGTTACATAGCGCACTGAGACATGGATGTGCACATCTGATCCTGAGCCAGGCGCTTCTCTGTCTACACTGTGGCACACCAGGGGAGATCATCTGCTTCATCTGAAATACAGAGAAGAAGCTCCCTAGGCTCAGACCTGGTTTGTGGAGACAGGGCTGAAGGCACTGAGAAGGTCAGAATTCTCAGTACATACGGAGCCAGGATGGTGCCTCACATGGGAAAATAATGAAGAAGATTGCACTAAGCCAATACACTGAGCACTGTTGAGCCTCCTGTGGCAAAACCAAGATGGAAAGACAAGCCTCGGGGATCCTGCGCTGTGGTTCTTGCCCCATCTGGGAGCCTTCTTCTCCCTCTCCCTCTCCCTCTGCCCTCCCCTCTGCTCATTCTCTCTTTCCCTCTCTCTCACTTTCCTTTCTCTCAAATAAATAAATATCCTTTTTTTCTTTTAATGAAGAAACAGAACTATAGAGAAGACAGAGAGAGGTGTTGAACTGAATCATTTTAGATTATTTATTTATTTTAGAGAGAGAGAGAACACATGCAGGGGGAGGACAGGCAGAGGGAGAGGGAGAAGTAAGTAGATTCCCCACTGAGCAGGGAGCCCAAGTTGGGGCTCCATCCCAGGACCCCAGGATCATGACCTGAGCCGAAGGCAGACACTTGACTGACTGAGCCACCCAGGCACCCCAAATTTCATCATTTTAATAAGCATCACAGGGTGGGCAAAGCACTGTAATGAGACTCAGTAGAATGGAGAGGATTATGTCAATTCTGACCAAATGCATGACTTGGACCAGGCAGGGCTGGTTCATTTAGCTTCAGTAGCACTACAGCCATTGTCTTCTCAGGTGTTACGGAGTCAGGCTCTGCTCCAGCTGATGGTGGGAGCTTGACATTTCAATGGCCCAGGACACACAGCAGGCTTTCCACGAGTCAGGCTAGGTAGGACATGCTCCTCACGAGCTATCATCTGCCTTATGGGTCCCAGCTCACGTGAAGGATAGTCTCCTGGCAGGCACCATGTCACACAAAAGAATTTTGCAGCTCTGGACATCTCAGAATAACGGGGTATTATTTCCCAGTCACCCTGGAGTCAGTCCTTACATTTCAATAAAATGGCGGCCCCAAAGTCCTCACGGCTTTACCCTGGCCCATTCTAGATTCTTTCTCATCCCACTTCCCCAGGTAAGACTCTTGAACCAGCTCTTGACCAAAGATGACTTATAAATAGCCAATAACCATAGGAGAATGGTCGACTTCACAAGTCCTGTGGAAATGTGTGTGGAACCACGGTGGGATAGTACCACACATCCAACAGAAAGGCCGAGGTGAAAGACGGGGGTGATGCCAAGTCTTGGCAAAGAGGCGGTGCCGCTGGAACATTCCTACACTGCTGGTGGGAGTGTAAATTGATATGACCATTGGAAAAACTGCTGGCATACACCTTGTGGCTAACCCCTAGGTATATGCCAAAAGAAATGCTTACATGGGTTACCCAAAATACATGTACAAGGATGTCATGGCTGTTTCATTTTGAAGAGCCTTTCACTGAAAACTACTCAATATTTATTAGCAATAGAACAGAGCAATACATTCTGGTATACTCAGACATTGCAATATGATAAGCCAATGAGAATATCAGATTGTCACTCCATGTAACACAGAAGAATCTCACAAAGACATTGTTGAGAGAAAGAAATTAAACACACTGCAAAAAATACATATAGCCTGCATATAGATCTGCTTATATGAAGTTCAAGGGCAGGCCAAGGTAATGAAAGGTCAGCATGGGATTCCCATGGGTAGGGGCCATCACAGAGGCTTCTAGAATACTGACAACATCCTGTTTCTTCATCTGAGGGCTGGTCACCTGAAGTTTTCAGGTCAGGATAATTCATCAGACTACACGGTGATCATGGGCTTACCTTTCTGACTGTAGGTAATACTTCCCTGAAGGATTTTAAGACTCTGTTAGTTTAATAGGAACACAGGATAAATACAGGCTTCAGTGATGGTGGGTTGGAATGATATAGATAATCTTACATCTTTCCCTGTTGGTGGAGCAGGTTACTGACTAGGGTCATGGGTAGGTGGAAACAGTTACAGACGGAGTAGCCTGGGTGCTACAAATAGAACAAATAGAAGTCTGAACAGGAGTCAAAAGACAGAATGGATGGCAAGTAGCAGGAACGGCACGTGGTTGGCTGTTGGTCTGAACCATGCCTGCATTACAGATATGGATCACAGCCACAAGCCCCCACGTCCAACACAGCAGAACACAGCAGAAGCCTTTTTAATAGGCCCCCGGTGGGTATCTGCGAAGGCAGGTGTCTGCTGCCCAGATCCATCCATTTATTCACCTTCTCTTCATTTACCAATCCCATCTAATGTACTGTTTCTCAAACAAGGTCCCCAGGATACCCAAAAGGTTCACTGATGGGAGACTCTCAGAGGTCTGAAAAATTTTTTTCCTATAAAGGACGCCATAAATAACTTGTTTCAGAATTCCTGAGCAAGAGGCCCAAAACTTTGTCCTAAACATCAATAAGACTCAGAACTTGTAAGTTCAAGTCCCTTGAAAACCAGGTCACAATGTGGTTGTCCCTCTCCCTCTGCTCTTCCCCCTCTTCCTCTCAAATAAAAAAATTATATATATGTATATATATATATTTTTTTTTTCACAGCCCTCTGCTGTGGGTAACATGATAATCCTCAACTTACAGATAAGGAAACTGAGGCACAGAGCAATTTGATGACTAACTCAAGGTTACTCAATGAGTACTGTGTGGGGAGGGAGGGGTGGATCTGGGGTGGGGGGGGGCGTCCTAGGACCACCAGAGTTCTCCTTCTTTTGCCCACAGCAGGGGCTGCTAACATTTCTGAGCACATCTCCAAGAGCACAGGGAACTTCACACTTTCCACCCTCTGTGGGCCCGTCTGCCCCCAGTTTCCTGCTGAAGGAGCCAAGGCTTCATGAGTGAGCCAACGCCTCCCAAGAGGGAAGAGGGCACCGGGACTCATAGCCATCCAGTCCAGGCCTGGAGCCTCTCTCCCACCATAGGCCCACCCAACATCTGCATGGGTGAACATTTATCCAGGTGGTGGGATTTCAAAAGCAAGCCTGGGGCTCACTGTTTTCACCCATTTTCCGGGAGTAGGGACGATGAGGCTCGTGTCTGTAAATGGGGAAAGGAACGCAAGGGCGAAAAGGGTCTAAGATCTCTCTTAGCTCAGTCTGAAGTTAGCCCTTGACCAAAGACCTGAGACTTCTCACCCCTGTCACAGACCCCCTGAGGAGCCAAACCCCTGAGGGTCTTGCCAAGGGGGTGACATTTCCTCAGAAAGTGGGGCAGAACCACCTAAGCGTAGTGGCTTGGGGTCCACCGGATACAGCGATGTGCTATGAAAAAGGAAAGAGCTGGGAACACTTGGAAGTTGTTCTGCTGAGGCTGGGGGTCCTGTGGGCCCCTCCCCTGGGGTGACCCTGGGCAGTTTACCCCTGGATCCTGTGACTCCCCTGTGAATCACTGACCTTGGTGTTGTTGCAAGACTTAAAGATGGTCCACAGAGCACCGCGACTGTCCCCAGGAGGCCACCCGCACTTCCTGTGAAGGGCAACACTGTGAGGAAATGATGCGGGTCGCAGTGCCACGTGTGGTAGGTGCTAAGGACACAAATGCGCATGGAGAGGAAAAGCAGAAGGTGCCAGGAAGGAAGGAGGGTGTTGATGTGGAAATATCACATCTTGGGAGTATGAGCTCGAAAGACATGGAACAAAATGGAAATGAAGAAGAGGCAGACACTTGGGTCTCAATGACAAGCCACAGGGGTGCCTGGGTGGCTCACCTGGTTAAGCATCTGACTTTTGCCTTTGCCTCAGGCCAAAATGGTCTCAGGGTCATGAGACCAAGCCCAGAGTTGGGCTCCACACTCAGCAGGGAGTCTGCTTAAGATTCTCTCTTTTTCTCTCTTCCTCTCTCCCGTCCCCCCTTCTCTCTCTCTCAAACAAATGAATAACCTTTAAAAAATAAACAAATAAATGATGAGCCACAAACCACTCCATGGGATTCCTCACCAGAGGAGTCTTCACTCCCTGTCTTACCAGGCCTCTTAGAATCTTCCACACTTGACCACCTCTCCTTCCAGAAAACCCTACCTGGCTTCTCTGACCATTATGTGCTCGGGCTCCTCCGACCCTCCCAGCTGCTCCTTCTTGGGTTTCTTTGCAGCTCCTTCCCTTCACAGAGTTCCCACATCTGGGAGAACTACAGACAGGTTCTACCAAGACCCTGTGCTTATCTTACTCTCTGTTCCCTCCTTAGATCATCTCATCACTCCCAGGCCAAATTCAGAAGTTATACTCAACTTTTATTTTTCATTTTTAACTTTTTTAAAGTAAGCTCTGGACCCAACATGGGGCTTGAACTCATGACCCCAAGATCAAGAGTCTCATGCCTTACCACCTGAGCCAGCCAGGTGCCCCTATATCCCAATTTTAAGCCACTCTTCTGAACACCCCCAATAGCCAACAACCACACTTGGATATATCGAAGGCACCTCCCATACCATGTGTCCAAAGTCAAGCTAAAGATTATGCTTGGAAATAAAAACTACACACACACACCTCAATTGCATACATGTTCAGGGACATCAGACAAGACAGAGACACCCATGAGACAAGGAGACAAGAACAGGATCTTGCAGAAGAAGGGGGAGGGGTATAGAGGAGGAAAATCTTAATAAGGAACAAAAAAGAGCTCTTGGAAATTAAAATATGCTAGAAAAAATTAAAATTAATTCAAAGATTGGAAGATGAAGTTGAAGAAATCTTTCAGAAAATAAAGCCAAAAAGCAGTGAGATTTTTTTTAAAAAGAAAGAGAAAAAAGATTTTAAAAATAAGAAAACCAGTTCACACAAATTCCAGGAGAACAGAGAAAAATGAAGAGAAGAAAAAAGTCAAGAAATCATAATTTTTTTGTTTTGTTTTTTGAAAGTTTTTAAAGATTTTATTTGTTTATTTGACAGACAGATCACAAGTAGGCAGAGAGCAGCAGAGAGAGAGAGAGGAGGAAGCAGGCTCTCCGCGGAGCAGGGAGCCCGATGCGGTGCTCCATCCCAGGACCCTGGGATCATGACCTGAGCTGAAGGCAGAGGTTTAACCCACTGAGCCACCCAGGCACCCCCATAATTTTTTTTTTAAGTCCCAAAGCTGAAGGACACAGGTTGCAGTGGTGAATGGGTGTGGTCTTATTCTGATTTGTGGCAGACACTTTCTAAATTTTCAGGAATTTTTCAAGGTGTTCTCTAAACACAGCTACTACGAAAAAAAACATATGTAAACTTACAATTAAGTAAATTGTATTAAAAACAAATGTAACAAACACTCAAAATACCTTACTTCTCATTAGTTTGTGACATTTTATGAATTACTATTATTCTCCATGCCTTCGAGGTTGTTTACACCTGTTGTGTCTGCAACGTACAACATCTTTGCTCTCTGACTTTGTCTTACTCTTTAACATGAACAGAACAACAACCAACAACCCTTCCGGAAGTACACAGGTTCATCGATGACATGAACGCCCCCTTGGCTGTACTGGCTAATAAACCCATAGTCTGATTTCATCCAGTCATGCCTGAATTGGAGCTAATGGCCTGTTAGAATTTAAGAGTTCAGCAGCAACAAGGAAAGCACTCTTCGAGAATCGATTGGCCATGTAGAATTTAGAGCAAAGCCTACTGCATATTTTATTCTTCTTTGTAAATGGAGGGTCTGGCTTTCCAGATGAAAGCCCATTAAGGTCCCAATAAATGAATGCAGAGTCCCATGTGGAAACACATCACAGAGATCTTAGAATACTGGGGCGGGGGAAGGGATGATGCTAAATGCATCCAGAGGAGAAAACAGACACAAACTCACAGCCCAGGTCATCACGCAGGAAGGACAGGTCACTGGCCAACACAGACTGCTGGGGGGTAAAGGAGCAGCACCTTCTAAATCCTGAGCGGAAATGGTTTCTAACCTGGAAACACGCACCCAACCAAAGTGTCAATGGATGTCACAGCAAAGACTTTTTCAGAGACAAGACATCTCAAAAAGGCTACTCTCGTGTACCTTTCCTTAGGAAGCTTCTGGAAAACATGCTCCTCCAAAATGGGGGGTTCACTCAGAAAGAGGGAGGAAAGGGACCCAGGAAACAGAGG
>ML108628.1:0-12877 GCA_003697995.1 Taxidea taxus jeffersonii
GGCCATGAGTAGATTAGCGCCATTCCAGCCTTGTTACTCTTTAGTTCAGCCCACTGCTCCTCACCTCCACACATGGGAGAAACTAGTGAAAGCACGCCAAGGAGAAAGCCTTTCCACGTCTCATCGTGAACTCACAAGCTGCTCCCGAGCAGTGTACGCGCACACACGCAACTGCAGCTGCTGCACATAATTAATGTGCTAATTATACATAATTATCTAATTACTAAAGAAGGGAGTCAGAGCAACTGCAGTGGTAAAGCTATCGAAACCAGCTCCTTCTAGAATACTCTGCAATACAGACTACCTTGCTATTTCTGAAAGGTACGCTTTCTGTCTGATACCTGTAAATAGAGAAAAGTGTGTAAATGCTTTAGTGATGCTATGGACTGGATGATTGCGAGTCATTCCATTAACAAAAATTTAAATAAATAAATAAATATGCATATGCATATGTTTATTTATTTATATATACATTATATTTATACACATACACACACATATATATAGATTTATATTAGAGGGGAAAAATATGTCACACGATTCATCTTTACAACTGTGTGAACTGGGACTCACAAAAGACTCCTGTGTGCAAAGCAAGCTTTCTGGGTAATGTACCAAAGTAGCCTGGTCGCACAAATTGATGATGGGGAAAAAAAGAAAAGTGGTCGCTAACTGGTAATATGTTTGGAGAAAAAAATATTCATCTACGCCCTCTGTGTTCCATTTAAGGCTCTCCCATAAAATACAAAATAAAAAAGAGAGTGATAAGTTGTCATGATTTAAGTTTGGAAAATACTACTATTCTTTTTTTTTTTTTTTTTAATTTATTAGTTAGAGAGAGGGAGAGAGCGAGCGCAGGCAGACAGAGAGACAGGCAGAGGCAGAGAGGAGCAGGTTCCCCGCTGAGCAAGGAGCCCGACGTGGGACTCGATCCCAGGACAATGGGATCATGACCCGAGCCGAAGGCAGCTGCCCAACCAACTGAGCCACCCAGGCATCCCGAAAATACTACTATTCTTTCCCCTTCTTAGAGAAGTACAAAACATACCTGCATATAAAAGGCTCTGATAAGTACTGCATTTCTGAAATAGTTTTGACAGAGAACCCTTATTTTTTTCAGTCCCTCTGAGCATCTGTAAATATCAGTCGAACTCACAGATGATCCAAGTGCCAGGCCAGGCTATACTAATTTTTTTTTAAACCTCTGCTGGATCTCCGATTCACCATACAATGAAACTTTATTTTGAATTGGAACCAAGCTCTCTGCCTGAAAGGAACAACCTCACAATAAGATATATTTGAAAATCTAAAACAAACTCTTAGATGAGGCTCAAGAAGCATTTTTTTTTTTCTACCGATTGCTTCTCCCAGGAACATACTTATTATGGCTGGAGATGCTCTATCTTGACATTTAGATGCTATGACCAAACAATTACATCTTTTATCAAATGTTACAGAGCCTCCTAGTTACAGAGAAGATATAAATTAGCATCTCTGGAGTTTAAGTTGTTTTATTTACTTGTTCATTCTACCCTGTCTCCTTCCAAAAATCAATTGGGCATCCTTTTTGTTTTTGGGTTTTTTGTTTTGTTTTGCTTTTAATGCTGTCATCAAAATTCACGGGGCCTTGACAAACGGGTGAAAACACACACCAGCTGGATCCTCCAAAGGCACATCTTCATTACTTTTATTATTTAACTTTAACTTTTAATCTTGGGCCATAAAAACTGTCCTAATAAAAGATCCATAAATATCTCCTGAATGTGCAAATGAGCGACTTTGATGACCTGAGAGCATATGCCGGGCTCTTTCTGCTGATGGGCTTCAGTCCTTGTGACTGCCTGAGATCCAACAAGACGCATTTCCAGCAAGTGACTCCAAATGGACAGCTACATCGGGAGATGAAGGGAACTGCTTCTGTTTTCGTTTTAAAATTTCGCTTGAACAGGAATGGTACCATATCCTTCTAGCCTGATTTTCAGGCTAGTTGGGGCAGATTTTCACAACGCTCGTCCAGTGTTTCAAAAATTAATTACACGCCGCACACATAATAGTGACATGATGGCCTGGGATGTGGGTCTCCCCAAGGTCCCACCTAGAAATCTTCTCACCTGAACTCGCTTTGAACATCACAGGGGACTCAACACCCATTTGCTATGTGAGTGAATGAAGGCACTCCACATGAGTATTGCTCTTTTAAATCCCATTTCTAGTCATGCTTTGAATTCTAAAGTAAATGCAATTAATTGCCAAATAAATAATTTCAGATTATGAAATGGGTTTTCCTGAACAGGTTTAATTCAACTGAACAACACATTTTTTAAATTAAAAACACTGAAAACTCAATGTTATTTTTCCCCTCAAACCTTTTTCAAATTAAATTCTGAAAACAAATATACTTTTAAAATTATATTATCATCATAGTGCATTTCTGCATGAACAATACATAAGGATAATGGCTTCTATAATGTGATGCATAAATGCAAGTTTACAGGAACCAGCAATTTATTATATTAAATACTGGGATTTTATTTTTTTACTTATATGGCTTCCCCCCCTTTTTACTCATACACTATTCTGAGGAAACACTATAAGGCCATGATAGCTGATTACACTATCTTGATTACCATTATTTTTCTAGCTTTCTTAAATTAGATGCAAGTAGCATTTCTAAGTTTAGGATATTGGATAGAATACCCTGTGTTTGAAGCCAGTGTTTCTAAAACTCTTTATATTTTGTGCCCAGCAAATTTTTATGCAACTTCTTTTCATATGCAAAGTGGATCTATGCAATCCCATCTTACGCATTCAGTGGAGGAGAATGTGTCAGGAGAAGTAGCTGTGTGTTTTAGCACTAAACGAATAATCTGTCATAAACAGCATGCTCTATTTAATATTCAGATCAAGACATTTCTGTCTCATCCTAGCAGACCCTCCCGACAAAAGCCATCCCATGTCTGCCAGGAGTATCGAGTCCAGCTGAGGACAAATTTCAAGATGAACCTGAAATCAATTTGCCATCAAATTTTCATGCCTCTCCCAGACTATCTGTGGCATTTTAATTACAAGCACCCTGGGCGGGGGGTGCTACAGATATTGACACTTTGCTCCTACAATAAACTTTATTGGCAACCTCTGTCTGAATGCAGTACTCCACTAGAATAACAAGAAATGGATGAGGGTGTTTAAATGGGGAGGGACTGTGGTCACCCTGAAGCCATTTCCTTGGCTGGGACAGGGCATCTCTTGGGCCACAAGCCTGGGGGACAGAATGCCTGGCTCTGGGAAGTACAAATGACCTTCAAAGTCAACATGGCTGTGGGGTCTCTGAGCTCTGCAAAGGCCCTGGGTCCTTCCCCTCAGCACACCACATGCCAGCTTCTTCCCTGTCTGCATTCAGGGGGATGTTTCTGGTGCCCATCACTCTGGAACCCTCAAAAGACTACAAATCCGTGTTGGTAAGTCAGGGTGTCTGGGTAGAAGGCATCCCTGGAAACTATGTGAAAAGGTTTGATTAAAGGGGACAGACACAGCCCCTGACTGTATCTGAAGATGACGCTTGGGTTGGGAGCAGGCCCAAGTATGACTAGCCACTTCTACACTAATGAAAACATTCCCTGCCTCCTTCCAATTTTTGTACAGGCTGTGGAAAGAGCCATAAATATCAAAATAAAGGGGAGCACCTACAATCTGCTAGCCAGGAAATATTTCTGCTCCCTGAAAACTGACATGCTGGGACTATCGATGTGCAGTTTTCACCAGGCACCATGGGCAGCCCATTACTCAGGGGGAGTCTGCCATTGGACACGCTGCGCTGGTACACGTCATCCTGCTCCCTCCGATGCCGACAGTCACTGCTGTCTTGGCGGCTCGGTGCCAGGCACCAGAGTCGGCGTGTCTGCGTGTTTCTCAACAACTTCTCACGCCTCACGCACTATCAGAAGTGAGCAGCCGACTGAAGCGAATCTGGTAAATGCTTAATAACCAGCTCTCCAGAAAAATCAAAGCGGGCATATAAATACACATGCATTCATTTATTATGAAGTTTACTGATAGAAAGGACATTGGCACCCACTCTACAAGTAGAAGTACGCAATATTCTTTATCACAAATGCCAAAAAGCCCATGCTTTTGTGGATTTCAGCCCAACTCTTGTATCTGCAGACAACTTGCCGGTGATGAGTAAGTGAAGTCTGATAGAAACAGGGGTTGATAATTTTTAAGTTAACTGGTAAGATGGAAGGGAAACAATTAAGAGAAACATATCTTGGAACTGTACTCACTCTGCAAGAGCATCAGCAACTTCCTTGCTGAATTGGTAATAGATTCTTTAATATACAGAAGGACTATATCCTCACTTAAAAATAATACTCATCAAGTAATGACTACAGACAGGGAAAATGCATTATTAACATTGCGATTACTTTCTCAAGCCAAGACAATCTGAACAAACCAATGAAGCCTTGATTTGCAGTTTTTGCCTGTTTCTGTGGTATAAATCCTCCCGACCACAGCTACTTCCAAGCCACCCCGGGGAAGTCACTGAATGCCAGGCCGGGGAGAGCCGTGCAGGGGCACTGCATTCTAAGTGTTCCCGCCACAGAGATACAGCAGATCTCAGTGACCTCAAGAGCACGGATAGAGTCAAAGATAGAAAATGACCAATAAGTATTAAGCTTTGAGTATTTAATAACTTTGGACTATAATTTAATGGAAAGTTTCTATCATTTAAAGTGTAAGAGTGTGCATGTTTAACATCTGGGTCATGAAATTTCTGCAGCTGCAGCACATGGCCGAACCCTGGGTCGACATACGGGGAGGGCTTCACTGCACACTGGAAATGGTGCCAAGTGGGCACAAGCACGCAGGCGTGAACACACACATGCACATGCAAACACGCACATGCCCTGTGAGGAGAGACCCTGCTGGCAAAAGCCTCTTGTTCTCTCAGGGACAGAGATACTTTTGAACACAGTCGAGAGATCCATGATCGAGAGGTAACAGCAGCAGATAATTAAATATCTATGCTCCTGAAGAGCAGGTAGGTCTGGCAGAGACAAAGGAGACAGTGGGAATGGCACTCGCCCCTTCTGGCCAGAGACCCGCAGCCCGGGGACCAGCCCTGCGGACCCAGGCCCACTGCAACTGCGGCGGAGCGCAACCTGAGTCTGCGGGCTCCCATCCAGCCTCTGTGCTCTGCGTTCTCCCTCCTCGCCCAGGGACCACTGGCTTGTCTTCTGCTCCTAGGACAGGGACGGCATGGCCAGCTCCGCAGCACTTATGAGAGATGAGCAACATTATTACACTCTGAATCTTGTTGCTGTTTCTGAGGCAGAAACTGACTGGAGACATGAAAGCTAGGGCGGGTGTCGAGCCTGGAAAACATACAGACACCCTGGTGTCAAGGCAAAGTTAGCCAACACTGCTCTGCAGAGCAAGCCCTGCGTCCAGCGGTTAGAGGGCTGGGTCCTTTTGTTTTGTCTCAACAGGTGACACCTCAGAGGGATTCCCCCCCCACCTTATTAGGCAAGGTGAGGAGGCTCGGCTCCCTGGGCATCCGGGAGCAGCATCAGCAGCCGAGAGAGCAGCCAGGCGGGGTTCTCCCCCTACACCATTAAAATTCAAACAGTCCCAAACAGTGGTGTGCATAGATCAGCAAGCGCCGGGCTCATGTGGCTAGAGGCAGCACCAAGACATTTCTCAAAGGGTGCTGGGGGGGGGGGGCGGGGGGGCGTGGGTGACATTGATGTGTGCTGCTTCCTCAAGGATAAGATACCTAGCATGACATGCTGTGGGCTTCTCGGCAGGTATTTTCAAAATGTAAGAACACATTCAGCTTTTTATGGACAAACCGGACTAGAAGTATTCCAAAGTGTTCCCTAGAAATGCCAGAGCTGTAAAATATCTTTGAGATATAAAATAGAATATCCTATCACTTGTCAGTAACATAGTTTGTTTCTTTCCCTTTTTATTTTTTATCCCTGAGAGTCAGTTGCTTAAAATAAACATCGGTATTTCCAGGCACAATTTACATTTCGAATGTGGAATATCTATGGTGCTTGGCCCGGAAAAAAAATAAAAATTAAAATAAAAATTATATACATATACATATGTATATATATTTACTTATTTATTTATATATTACTGTTAATCTTGTCTCTGAAGAGACAGTCAACACACAGAAATCACTCATGTTCTCTCTCGTCCAAATATACTGGCGCTGACTCTTTTCTTCTTTTGCTCTCTGTTGAATACAAAAGCACTATCCATGTCAATCACTTTATTCGCGGTAATGTTGTCCTTGCTAGAAAGATCTTGCTTCTCTAGTGTTTACAAAAAACAGCACAGGATGGAAGGTATGTGGACCCAAAGGAAGTGGGACTTAGCATAAAGCAGGTCCCGGGGGACTAACATGAAGCAACATAGAAGCTCCAAGCAGGGCTGACATTCTAGCGGCCTATCTACACGGCCACTGCAGTATCCCGGGGTCCAGGCAGGTGCAGGAAAGGGACTCAGGCTTGCTCACCGGCTCCTCAGCATTTGGGTTTGGAGATTCTGGCTGCATCTCCTGGAGGTGGAGGAAATGAAGGCGGATGCTCAGACTCTCTTTCCTTTTTCATTTCTAATTCCTTTCTCAAGAGAAAATAAAATGGCATAGGCCCACAAGCGCTGCTCTTCACTTTACAGAGTGGCTAAGTCACCGACCAGATTCGTTTCCGAGGCACAAGCGATATAGGATGGGAGTGTGTGCCAAGAACGCGTTTGGGCACCGGGCCAGGAGAACTCGGCCTGTCTGTCTCCAGGGAGAGTGGGGAGGCCAGGTTATGTTTGGAGGGATGCCTCCTGTTTCTGATGTAGTTTTTTCGACTTCCACTGAAGCCACTCCTCCAAAACTTGAGACCCGTCACCTCCCTCTCCAGGCAGCCCCTGATGGGCCAAGCGACGACCTTCTGGGCCCAGACCAACCCGACACCCACAGAAGGCCCAGCCGTGGAAGGGGGTCTGACTGGACATGGCGTGCCCTCCTCTCTGGATCATTCCTCTCATCTGGAGCTCAGCCAAGGAAATGTGGGTTGCTGAGCCAACCCCCTGCTTCTCCCTCCAAATCACATCGCTCATGATTAGGGAGAGAAAGGCTGAATCTTCCTCCATGGCCCTGGAGTCCTCTCCACCCACTCTCTATACAAAATCAGTTCATCTGGGTAATTTTTAAAGCACAGCACTTGGGCCAGCTGGAACTAGCTGCCTCTTCCTGGCCAAATGCTTGGGGTTTCTTCCAGCCTGGAGCCTACGTGCTCCGTGTGCTAGCAAGCGCCTCGAGATACGGCCAGGACTGGGAGCGAGGGATTTGGTAACCAGACTTTCCAGCAATTTCACGAGTTTGGAGCAAGCAGAAAACCTTATCCATTGGTGAGTTTGCCTGGCCCCAAAAGGCAGGTCACTGAGCTCTGCAGCCCAGCATTCCAATTCTCCAAAACCCGGGAGGATCGGGGTATCTGGCGTTGGACCAGGCTCTCTGGCTGCATAGGCCCGGTCTGTGTCCTAGCCCTTAAAGAAGTAAGATGATTTTCATGGGGAAATGGATTTGCTTTATTTGCTTTGGTCTCTTCCAGCTCAGAAGTGACCTGAGTACTGCTGAGAGGGCCTGCGGGACCCTGGCTTTATTCTAGAAACTAGGCTAGTTAAATAAGGCATTGTCAAGCCAGGAGCTGCCTTGGACTCTTGGCAAGTGTGTTAACTCAGTATGAAATAATATAAACAGAAAAGAACAATATTCCCTGTTTTCTCACCCCAGGCATATCAGGAGCTGGAGCTCAGTATTCATTTGGGATGGGCCAAAAGCTTTCAAAAGTAAGTTCTGTGTATTTCAAAGAACTTTAGCTTTGAAGATCTAAGGGGTAGGGAGGGGGGGCTGCCTGGTGTGAGGGTTCCAAAAGGTACCTATTGTGCTTTGGGGCTCAGAGAAATTGAGGAACAGTCCTTAGTGAAGAGAAGGAATTGCATAAAATACAGCATTTATCTTCTTTCGGGCGCAAAAACATATACACAAGCATATATAAAAACCACATAACATTTATGCATTCTTCTTCTGGGGGCCCTGCAAATCTTCCCCATCATTATTCATATTAATGAATGTGTGTTTGGTTTCCAAACTGCTCAGCGTATGAACTCGAGTTGAGATGCTCTAGAAAGTAAATAAGCCAGCTGTGCCTGCCTTAGAGGGCCCCAAGCAGGAGTATGCAGGCCCTCCGATGGGGAGGTTCCACGCACACGGGGCGGACAAGCCTGCCTGCTTCCGACCAGCCTCGCCTCTGTGCTTTGCAAACTCGAATTCATTCTTCCAGCCTCCCTGGCTCACAGAGATGTTTTGAAGATGGACCGAGTCATATTTCGTAAATTCTGGGCACGGCACGGAAGGTAAAAAGAACAGACAGTGCTACTCACCCACTGTCTCTACGCCCCCCACTCGGGAAGCAGTCCGTCCTTGGGGGCATTCATCAACCAGCAAGGCCGCACCGGGCTCCCCCGTGCCCAGCACGCCCAGGAGGAAAACTCTAGGAGGAAACTGTGGATCGTGCTCAAAAATGTGTATAGGGAGTCTTAAAAGTCTGACATGGAGGACTGCATTCCAAGAGAACTATTGGTTCGACGATAATTTACGTACGCGAATCTTAGAGAGTAGCTTTCTCATAGGATTTTCTTAAGAAAAACAATCTTCTTCAGTTCACCGTTCTTAAACTTGCCTCCACCCCCCTTCAGGGATACTTTATTCTCTAGACTTGCCGAAGAGCTGTTTCCTAATACATCCTAGAGAATATATGATTTCATTTTTCCACAGATGCGTTTCTATACACCTGGTATTTCAGTTATTTATTAAGCATGCCTAGTTTTGTGGTTTCTCGCTTTATATCTTTAAAGTCATTAAAACTTAATAGGGGAATTAATCATAAAAGAAATCTATCAAACACAGTTGCCAAGCACTTTTTTTTTCCTGACTGACATCTTTAAAATGTATTTGAATGTTATTTATTTCATCACACCCAGGGAATAAAAAAAAAACAAAAAACTTGCAGCTTCCAAGTTCAGAGAAAGCATAAAAATGTGATTTACTATTTATTGTACAGTTAGGCACATGCATATTATATACTGCATGTTAATCTTCAACGGGCTAAGTTTAGCAAATTTGACAACACTACTGTTTGCTAGTGAGGAAAAAGAATCGACATCTGTTCTCTTCCAGATATGATTTCTTCCAGGAAGGAATCAGAAATACGCCCAGGCCTTCTATTTTCTGGGTAAACTGATAGAATGCATGCTGTGTAAGTGGACAGTCAAGCCACAATGCCCCCTGGTGGTGAAATGATGCACAAACACTTGTAAGCCTTTGCACCTGGCTGAGTACTTTTTAACAGAGACCTAATTTTTAAGGAAGTGGAAATTTCCTTTTAGTTTTACAAATGCAAAGAATATGGTGTGCTTACGGTGTTTTAAATATGCTGTTAGTGAAAGTAGAGGCACATTTAGTTAATTTAAATCACCAAGATTAAAGGTTTGTTTTTTTTTTTTTAACGATAAGGGATTATATTTTAACTTCACACTGAAAAACCAGAGTATCGGAGAAAAAGTAAAAAAGAAATGCAGCATACGTACTTTTTAAGCTAAATTTACAAGAGTGGAACCGTCAGCAGATACTTACAGGTGGACCTAAGGGTTTGTTCGCTTACTGTCACTTGAGTTAAGACGGAATGAGAGCAGATTCCAGATTTTACCAGGGGACTGAAGACTCCATCTTCCCATCATGCTCTCAGCATGCACCTCTGATAAGCAGCTTAGAGGGAATTTCCTCGGGTCAGACATAAATAGTGATTCTCGGGTTCCCTTAATCCAGACACACATCGCCTGAGTTAGGCCTCATAAATCTCAAAAACGGTCAGCAACACATGAAAGGCGATGTTGTCAGGAGGCTGGGACACCGTAAATGGGAACGTGTGAAATGCGGACTCATTAATCATACAAACAATACTGACGCCTTGCAGTAATCAAGGCAAGCAGCACCCTCCTTTCTCGGAGAGCAGCTCATTTTACCTTTTGCTATCTCTGGAAGCAAGGAGGCCCAGGACAGGGACTGTCACTGCAAACCCTCGTCACCTAAGAAGCTGAGCCACTAACAGCTCAAGGTCATACAGCAGGTACTGAGTGAAACATCACTGCAGTACCCTGGTCCCCTCTTCCAGAGCTGCCTTCTTTGCTAATAATGATTTGTTTTGAATGCAAAATGTTTCAAGACACTTTCCTGATGGCCTATAAGATGCCGCTAAGACATGCCATGAAAGGATACTGTAATATCCCAACGCTCAGGGATACACATGCTCACAGCCACACTAATAATCGCAACAGCCAGAAAGCAGAAAAACCCCAATGTTCATCAGCTCCTAAAGAGATACATAAAATGTGGTATATCCATACAATGGAATAGTATTCAGTCATAAAAAGAAACAGAATACTGCTATGGCTACAGTGGGGATAAACCATGAAAACACTGGACGAAGTGAAAGAAATACCACGTAGTATATGATTCCACGCAGACAAATGTCCAGAATGGGCAAAACCATAGACAGAGAATAGATTCATGGTTGCCTAGGACTAAGGGAGGGGACAATCGGGATGATGGCAAAGGGGTGCAGAGTATTTCTTAGACAAATGAAGTATTCTAAAATTGACTGTGGTGATGGATGTACAACCCTGAATATACTGAAAAACAGCGAACCATACAGTTTACAAGGATGAACAGTATGCGTGGCGCATTATATGTTAATAAAGCTGATTTTTTAAAAAAAAACGGATACTGGAGGGCTAGGGGCGATAGGCCCCACCAAGCTCCAGTGCACACCAAAGCATCCTGTGTGAAAGAAAAAAAGTAGAGAAAGTAGAGGGGATGGTGTCAGATTCCAGAGAAGCACACTAGAACCCTGGGTCAAGCTGGAATCCTAGTCTCACTTTTGCAAAGAGGGAAGATTTGACCCAATGCCATAATTCCAGAAACTTTCCACATAACCTCCAGAAGTTATCTTCCCCCAGATCCCAAAATTAGATGACTTTAGACTGTAGGAGTTTTCAGCCCTCACTGCCTGCTCCCCACCCCAAAAACCCAACATCCTCACCCACCAAAGATCTGGATTTAATTACCCCGGGGCATCACTATGCCTAAAGAATCCCTCAGGTGATCCAAATGCACAGCCAAAGCTGAGGACCGCTGTCCGGGAGACAGCCAGGGAAAAAGCCGGAGTCCACTAAGCGGAGAAAGCTGGAAAGTCTGCTTTCCGTTTCTTCCCCTTCTCCCATGTTCACATCTAAAACCCCACAGATGGGTCTATGTGTGGCCCCAGCAGGTGGGACGTGATCATCTTGGACAATTTTTGCAAATAATAACGCCAAAGTGTTTACACAAACAGACATCTGAAGCAACTAGTCTGCTTTTTTACAACAGGCTGGCACTGCTCCAAGAGGCATTTCATGATACCAAACCCAAAACTGAAAACCCAAAACCAAAAATTAAAAAAAAAAAAAAAAAGACCCGAAGTTTGTGTCTAGTGGACAGCATTTACGTTCAAAGTTCAGAATTGTGTGGGCATTAACAGAACCTCGAACACTAGTGCTGAGCTGACCCTGGGTCTCACCCAACACTCTTCACTGTTGAGTGGCCAAGGATAAAAGCCTCCCCTGCCTCCACCCCGGCAAGCCTATGCCTATTTCCCTTTTTCCTGGCTGGGTTTTAACCCAAGCTCAACACCAGTAAACCTGAGTGTGGTACCTGCATCACTCACTGCCCAGAGAAAGAAATACACTGGTTTTGAATACACTCTCTTTTGGAACTACTCTGAGCCAGAAAATATCGACCCCGAGCAGGCCCAGCACACGCGCTGCTGTACATGCTCTCTCTCTGGGTCTGTACTGATCAATGGCAATTTTGGAAAACATTGCCTGAATAATTCATTGTAGAAAAAAGCTTTTGGATTAAATGATATTACTGGGGCTTCCAGCACAAACATACATGTGTTCCCGAAAAGCTAGTCCAGCTGGAAGGCTGATCAGAAATAATCAAGATGACACCCAAGCTGAGCCCCCTATTTTGTAAATTGCAACGAGTCATCTGCCCACCCGGGCCCCACAGAAATGCTCAGGTGTGTCAGGCAGGTGTTCCAACAGCAGGTGCCTGGCACATCTTGCCACAGTTCCCTCGACGACGTGGCAAAGTGCTACCATGGCCAACTCAGGGAGGCAGCGTGCAGTGTGTTTAAAAAAAAAAAAAAAGATGAAGGAAGAAAGAAGTAGAGAAAAGATGGCTCTGTTTTGTGCAGAGTAATACTGAACAGCAATGGGGACGATTTAATTTAATCTTGGCAACTGGAATGTAGACTTGACACCCACAGTAAATGCCAAGCAATCCAGACACTTTTTTTTTTTTTTAAGACCCGTCTCTCCCCTCCTGCACACACAATCGTGCCAACAATGAGGACTGCCCTGCCTCCAAGGGGTAGCAGACCTAGGCTGACAAAACTCTGCACTGGAAAGCCCCCCTTGGTCCAGTGTGGGCTCCCACCCTGGCTTCACACGCCAAAGCCCTCCACGTGTGCTCATCACCATTCCTGCCTGTTTTTCTGCTTTGTTGCTTTGTTGTGCTTTTCTTTCCCTGGGTGCAGAAACCAGGTTCTGGCCCACTTCCTCCCCACCCGCCCCCCTGCCTCCTTTCTAAATGACTCAAAGCAAAGAGGCCTCAAAATGGTGAGGAGCATTTGGTACTGCTTAATCCCGGTTAGCCAGGAGCGGGAATGCCTATTCATAGCACATAAAGATGGAATGTAAAGGAGAGGCCCCA
>ML108628.1:13277-32445 GCA_003697995.1 Taxidea taxus jeffersonii
GTGAGGCCAGGGGCTATGCGGGAAATCTCTGAACCTGTCACTCGATTTTGTTATGACCCTAAAACTGCCCGAAAAAATAAAGTCTAATACAAAGATGGAGTAAAAAAACATCTCAGAAAGGAACACATTCTGAATAACGTTGAAAGAAAACCTGTCGTCAGAGCAAAAGGTGGCCTTTTCTCTCGGATTACAGTTTCGGGGGCCGCACGGTCCAGCTCCCCGAGGTGCGTTTGCCTCGGCGTCTCCCCAGTCAGCCACAGCCCGCGCCTGAGCCACGGTCAGGGTCCACGGTCACTGGACGCCGAGGCGACAGGCTGACTCACACGGGGAGCTTTGGGCCTTGCACCTGCCCGCTTTCCTGACCACGCCTCCGTCCTCGGTTTCCTGTTAACCTCGTTCTTGGCAAGATTCAGGCCCTTTGATTTCGGAGGACTTCCACGCTCTCCTTCTCGGCCGCTGGAGCCAGCCGGGGGGACACGGCTGGGCAGTGAGGGTGCCGGCGGCCAACGGCAACGGCAACGGCTCTCCGCCCGTGAAGACGGCCCAGGGAAAGGCGCGCCGGGGCGGCTACAGCGAAACGTCCGCGGCCCGGGTCCTAGCTGCCCAGCCCCCTTGGGGACGGCCACCACGATCCCACGGGGAGAAATGGAAGCGACTGTCGTGGGCTGGCAGAGCACGTTGCCAGCAACACGTCCAAAGAGGCGTCTGTCGGGAGGAAGCCGGAGGCTCGGCGCGTGGAGAGGCCGCGCTCACCGCTCACGCCCCACGCGCCCGAGGGGGGCCGAGACGGGCAAACCCACTCGCCCCAACACACGCACGGAAATGCAGGGGCTGTGGGCGGCTCGGACGTGTGTCACATCACAAGCACTGCCGGCCGGCGCACAGCACCCGTGGCCCACGCCAACCGCCTGCCAACAGACACGAGGCCTCTCCTACTCGCCGCCGTCCGGTCGCCACAGCCACGAGTCGCTCCAGGAGGTGCCGCGGACCACAGGACACCCTGGCACATGCCTTGCCAACGTGGCCCTCACTCGGACGGGCCTTTGAAAGGGCAGAACACCAACGGTGACCATAAACACGCGTGATTCTTTTTTAAGCAACAGGGAAATGACAAATGAGTGGGAGAGCGTATCCCTGGCCCTTCTGGGGAGAGACGGCATGTCGCGGGCAGTCAGAAGGGGTGAAGGGAAGGCGGGACTAGCACGACGACCCTGAGAATCTGAAGAAAAACAAGACGGGGGATGGCGGTGGGGGTGGGTGGGTGACCAGGGAAGCTGAATCACACGCTGTGGAAAAGCGTCCAAAAGACACATGAGCTCTAAGTGGCCAAAAATTACGAGAGACAAAATGAAAATCCATAATTCAGCTTAAGATACCCCAACAGGGGTTTAGAAGAGTTTGTCATTTCCCATTTAACCCTTCCTCTCCTAGGGAATTTCTGAGAACTAGAAATCTGTATCGCTTTTGATTCTTTAACTACAAAGTAATCTGAAATTATAAAAGTAATCCATGTTCATTAAAAAAAGAAAATCGAGGACAGACTGGTCTGCAGTAAACCGTGACCATTTTCCTATGGCTTCCTAGCCAAGCCCACTCCCCAGGGGTAGAGCCTGATCTACAGTCCGCTGCTCATCTCTCCAGACCTCTTCCTGTGTGCACACAGATGCATATTTAAAAAATGATTTTTAATTAAAAACAATCCAGATCAATGAAACATCTCTACTTGGCAATATGTCATGTCCGAGAGGCCTGACCTCCTGGGCTCAGCCACGGAATAAAGACACCTCCATCCACGAGACAGTGGTGAACGGAGTCGGGGCAAAGCACCTAAGGAGGAAATGACAAGCCTCTCTAAGGACAGGCCTAAAACCCTCAGAATCGGCTGCCACCGTGCAATGGACATCAGCCTCTCACTCAACTGACAGGCCTTCCTCCGGCTATAGGATCCTGACTGTAATGACAGTAAAGGCCATACCGTAAAGGTGGGGGAGGAGCTAATTGACGAAAAGTTCAATGTGCTGACTCAAGGACCTATGGCCAAGCCTTCGGTTTCTTTTCCTCAAAAAGCCCGTAATGTGCAGCCCATTAAGCCACGACCCCGCAAACCCAGGAGATGAGGTATTTCCAGGCAGAGCACATGTGTGAGGCTCACACACAAGACTCCTGGCCTTTTGCACCAGAAAGGTCCTTCCAGTGCTTCTGCCCAACAAAAGAATTTTCAAGAGGCACAAAAGGGATTTGTCGCTGGCTCTGTTTTCTTTTGTTTGCTTATCGCTTTGTCTTCCTTGCATGCTTATTTATTAACGCATCCAAAATGCAAAAGGAAAGACTCAGCCTTGAGTTTCAGACCTCCCCTAAGCCTCTGGTTCCCAACGTAGCAGTCTTCCGATCACCATAAAGGGCCCTGCTCGGCAAGGAAGTGTGCCGTTCGTCTACACAAAGGGAGAGGAAATTAAGGATGGCCACTCACCGTGCAGCGGGGGAGAACACGGACTCCACAGGGCCAGACGACTATCTCAGCCACAGGCTCTTGGCCTGGTTATTTATCTACTACGTGCCTCAGTGTTCGCCTATCAAGAACGGGGACAGGATCGTGTCAAGGGGTTAATTTACGTGCGCACAGAACAGGCGACACGTATCATACACGCATGTGCCTGTACGTACGTGGCCGCGTTTGTTCTGCAGCTTCTCTGTGGCGTGTCACTCAGGAGAGCTCACCAGTGCTTCTCTTTAAACAACCCAAAGGTAGTTTACAAGTAAGCCAACTGACACGGTGGCAAGAATGACCTAATGCAATCGCTCTCTCTGCTACAAAAGGAAATAATGAACACACGCATCAATTGCCCACAGCAGTGGGCACAGCTCGATGCAACAGAGATGTTCCTGAAATGTCGTGTGTGTAAACCAAATCGTACTTCCAGCGAACCGGGCAAGCTTGCCATTGCAGTCCGTCTTGGGACGAACATTTACCATTCCAGGGAAGCTTCCGGACCAGAACTATGCTGGCCGCCTGTTTCAATAGGCAAATGCTTAACACAGGACATTTTCTTACAGCTGGAGAATGAGCATCAGGCCTGGGCAGACAAGGACATAGGAAACTCTTATTATTCCATCAGGTAACTGGTTCAAAGTCTTTCAGACCTCTTCCAGAAGGAAGGCCATGCTCTGACAGGAAAATACCACTGGGAATCAGATTCCCAAAGGTGTGACTGCTGCACAGGGACCAGTCTCTACTCTGCAGGAAGAACTATGATCCTTTTATCAAAAGATCACTTTGGTAGGATGGCAGATAAGGAGTATGTCCCACACTGACTCCATGTGATTAGTAACGGTTACTTAGAGCAGCCTGCTGAGTGGGATTGATTACTGATGCCTGTCACGGGTACAGGACTGGGGACGCCCATGCGTGTACATCGCGCACTCACTATCCCCATATTTACAACACACAAGTATTCAATATATGAGGGATGAAGTTCCTGGTTATTTGTCGAAAGGCTACAAACTGAGGGAAAAAAACACATTTTGATATGATAACACATACTCTCTCAGAACCAATTACTTCCTGAATTATAACTCTGTAAGTTACTGCAAATTATTCAGGGCACATAAACACCACAATAAAATTTCCCTAAGCCAATTTATAAAGAAATTTCAACATAAATCCAGTCTCACTTGGGAGGTAATAAGGGAACATGAATTCTGTAAACACCTCCTAATAACAAAACTTGGACTATGACCCCAAGGTCAAAGGTGAGAGCCCATCTCTTGCTTCCTGCCATGGTTTTGGATGTTGCAAAAAATTATTATACAAAATCAGCCCAACGTGGACTGGACGGTGAACATATCTGACTCCAACACACTGTGAGGTGGGTTTTATATATATATGATGATGGTGAGGCCAAGGAGTTACAGGAACGGACTTAACTGCTAAGGGGTCATGAGGTGGTCCCTCAAGCAGATGATGTCATAGGTCAATTTGCCCAATGGCTAGTGGATAAAAAAGAAACATGAAATGACACACACGCCTTCAGAAGACATGTTTTTTTCATGATTGTGTGGCTGTTAAGAGGTGCCTCTCTCCATTTCTTCTGGCCTTGGGTTCAAGCCTTCCCATTCTGTGCTCTGGCAAGGTATCACTTGCTACACTCAGAGGTTCTAGGGGCAGGGAGAAAGCCAGGGGAGGGTGTTAGCCAACAGCAGGTGGGTTGCAGCATCTCAGAAGGATGGAAAGGCAGCACAAGGACTGCGGGTCGGGGCTTGGGTCTCCGGAGGCATCTGGCAGTTCCACCCTCTCTTCAAATGACTGTTATTCAAAATAGCTTCAGATGCTTACATTTTCTCCTGGGGTTTCAAATTCAGCCCTCATCTTCCAGCTTGCAAATAAAGAAACTTCAGGTGTGAGTCAGCGATTCCGAGTTTGATTGGATTTTGTAATCACTCCCACACACCAGCAATGCACCCTCTTATACTTTATTGAAAACAAGGCACTGAGCACAATTAGATCTTAAACACAGATCCATATGAGGGAAGGGAGAGGATTAAATTCAACTACTGTTCACTGAGCAACTAGTAGATACCAGGGTTAGAAATGGAATAAGGCACAATCCTTTTTGCCAAAGAACAAGTCATGCGGTAGGGAAGATGACCGTGTGACTGGGCAAGCACGGAAGGATGTACCCACCATGTCAGGGTAGCACTAGGAGGGGGTGACCAGTTGCCTAGATGAGTAAAGCTCTGGGAAGACTTCATGGAAGACATGATGTCAAGAACTGGGTTTTGAAGGATGAACAGGAGTTTGCCAACAGACGGAGAGGGTGAGATGGGGCGAGGGCAGAGCTGGCACCAATGATTCAGCCTGGTGAGCTTAGCTCACTATGGCTAATGCACCCAGTTGGCTAATGGAGGGAAGGGGAAGGAAAGAAGGCTGCACCGCGCTGGGGCCAGGTGAGGGATTTGTGAACCAAGCCAAGGAGTTCACAATGACTCTTTTGCATGGGCTCATTGTACTTTTATTTTACAAGCTCTTTTAACAAGTCCTGTTTGGCAGTAGGGCAGATGGTGATGTGGGAAGGTTCTGAGCCACTAAATTCACTGAGTATCCGAGTGCTTACATTAGGGAAGAGAAGTAGAAGGTCACTTGGTAAGGACACCCCATACTTGAGGAGCCATCATACTCTGCTACAGGATATGGAACTGAGGGCAAAATGGCTGGATGGTCCAGTGGGTGCTTTTCAATTCAAAGAAGGACATCTGAACTGTTAGAGGGACTTTTGTTTCTACACAATGTCAAATGGCCCTGACCTGTCTCACCTCTGCCCACAAGCCAGAGTTCTGAAACTAGTAAAATGCTGGAAACAACCGAGTGTTCAGGGTCTTCTCGTGGAGAGTGTAAATCAACTTAGAGGCACAACAGCAATGAGCACAAGACAATTCCACCAGTTCTGAGTGCCCAAGGAGCCCAGTGTGATGACCGAAGACAAAGGGAACCACGCAAACACATGCACATTAATAACAGACCAGGTCACTTTAAAAGAGACTAATTAGACCTGAACATTAGTATAATGCCGAGTTATTAACATGTCACACACTATCAAGTACTTCAGCATGCTTCTCTTCGTTCTTGGCGGATGATCATCGGGACCATAGATTATCATCTGGCTATTTACCTTGTGTGTCCTTGATAAGGAAAAGTCAACCCAAAATAAAAGCAAACCCACACCACAACCAAAAAAAACAATTTTTCCCCCAATCTGAACAAATCGTTTAGTGTAAAAATAAACAGAACTAGAAATTGTCTCTAATAAACTAATATTAGTCTCCCCAGAGGGTTAATTATGTCGCTCTGTATTTTAAGAAGAATGTAAATTGCCAGTTTCAACAGATGTTCTTTTAAAAGAATTGGTTATCTGGGAAATGATGGGTCTTTGTTCGAGCTTACCCCAGCGGAATATAAACATTAAAATCATCCGACTATCTGTCAGCGCCCCCTCCTCCAACAACTGCTACCCATACCCATACCAGACCCTTTGGTGACAAGGGCTCCAGCCAGCACCGGGGTCTCAGAGAGCACACAACCTGTTCCGATGATTTCCAAACTCCCCTTCTACATCGTGAGGACTCCAGGATGGCACCTTCCCACCATTGCAAGCCCCAGTATGGGTGCTCAGCCCATGGTCATTTCCATCTGAGTCTTTTACCCAGGAGAGTAGGGCTGTGCGCTCGCGAAGAACCAGAGTTAGAACCTTCCGGAAATATCAGTCCTTTCCGGATTCAGTTTAGATATTCAAACATGTAACACACACATGCTACACACACACATGCGTGCATACTTGAAAATTTCTCGTAAGGAAGGAAGGAAACTTTAAGCATCGCTGGAGAAGTGTTTAGAAGAAAAGAACTCAGAAACCTCCCTACTGCTTTCTCACAAATGGCTTCTGTAGACACCGAAAGGTCATGTCATCGAGTTCAGAGTGAGGGCTCCAGCTTGGCTCTCTGGCCTTGGCATGGCAGTTCATTATTCCACGTTGAGGGATGCCACCGGCCCAGGGGGTAGAGAGAACACGTGCGCTCACGTAGTGGCCCACCATCATGTGCGACCACCAGCCTCACCCGACCTAACATCATTATCATCCTGGTTAGACTCACTTCGCAGATAGGGAAACTGAGGCTGGGAGAGATTAATGACTCCTAGGAAAACTTAACAGAATGTGCTTTCACTATTGATCTGCTAGTAACAAGCATGAAATCTCGCCTCAGCCCCAAAGGTAAGCAGATAACTATTGATCTCTTTAACTGTTTCTGAAAGGGCCTACTCACCGCAGAATTTAGGTACTCTGAAAAGACCAAGAGGTCTTAGGCCCTAATGGCAGGAGGGGTCAAGGCAGACTAGTGCCAACACGAGAGGGAGTGCCCAAGTGATAATAAGACCAAAAGAACAGCAGCAGTGGGGGTAGCTTAGCCAAGGCCACCTCTGGAACACAGCTGAGAGGGATGCAGAACATTCATTATATAATCTGATCGCCCAGCTACTATGCCATGGAGACATCATTACGTCCATTTAACAGGTGAGGAAACCAACACTCTGAAAGGTGAAATCAATTCCTCCATGTCACCCAGGTCCTTAGCGACTCACAAAAAAACATTCCAGCATTTGCCCGACTCACAATTTGCCCCATTCCCTCACAGTCACTGTCTCAGATGACGCCAGATGAGCAGAGAATTCCCACAGCGCCCCCCACAGCGGCTCTAGAGGCTCCCATCAGCTACCCGAGGACCCAGGTGCAAGGCAGAGCCAGAGAGGAATGGATCCCATGGTGTTAAGATGTCACAGTGGCAGGCTCAGCTGGAAAACCAGAAAGCCCTATGTCTGCAGAGGAAAACCCCGAAACAGCTCCACCTCAGGCCTCCTGCAGTGGAAAAATGGGCAGCGCTGTGCAGGTTAAGCATGGCGCAATTCCAGGGGCACCTTTCACCTGGACTAGGATATGAGCGGTGCTACCAGAGTCCAGCTGTCAAAACTTGCTCCGCTCCTGGAAGAGAGCTTGGAGAATCCACGAACCAATCCCAAAATTCATTCCGTACTAACTGCTGAGACTGTGTCCACTTGAAGGCTATCAGGATAAGGAGCATCCCCTGAAGGGACTGGATTCCCGCATCCCCTCCACCCCCAACCAAGGGTGGCAGGAAGCTCTACAAGGCACACTCCGCAGGCCCCAGGGAGAGAGTCGCGTACTCCAGAGCCCAGACACCAGAGCGAGCAGCAGTCTGGGAAAGAAGCGGCCCAGCTCCACCCACTGCGCAGGGCCCGTTCCGATAATGGCTGCACTTCTGCTAGAGCCTGGGGCTGTGGGCTAGTGGCCCTGGGTAGAAACACTGCTCTTCTCCCTCCAGTCTAGGTCCCTGGGCAGAAGTTGATTTGGTAACATAAAGTTACCTTATTTCTAATTCTAGTTGTTTGCGGGGCCAGAGAGTCCTGGAAACCAGAGGGTGAAGGGTTACATGCAATGAGACAATCTCATTTTTCCTTTTCCTGTACACTCGAAATAGTTGGGAACAGAGGCTCTAGAATGCATGTTTTGCCCTCCTCCCTGCAGAGGGCATCTGGCAATATCTGGGGGCATTCTGGATTACCCCTACTTGGAGAGAGGGGTTGCTACTAGTGTCTAATGGACAGAGGTCTGGAATACAGCTCCACATCCTACCATGCAAAGAACAGAAGCCCAGAGCAAAGAATGATCAGCACTGAAGGTCAACAATGCCGAGGCTGAAAAAGCGCCCAGGCTACCAGGAGCTTCTGCAGGAAGTCTCAGGGAGATAACAGGCGAGCCATGACTTTGAGTTTTCTAAAACCTGAGCAAATGGTGGTCCTGATATTTATAATGGCATGCAAAGATGTCACATTAATAAGTGACTCCCTTCAAACATGTGGGCTGGTCTTGAATAGATCTCATTAGTTTGGATTAGTAGATGGGATGCGGAGTTGTGCAAACAATTCCCAGAGCCTCAGCTCTGCTGATGCATCTGTTTTTCAGGGGGGGAAAATAACCGCATCCTTGCTTTAGTCGTTCAGGGAAACCTAGCACCTGTCTATTTCAACATGTTCGGGATGAAGAAAAAAAAAAGAAACACAACCTGGGGAAAAAAACAGAGATAAATTATTTATCTACCATAAATATTAAAGAAAATTGCAAAACATAGTCTGGTGTCACCATGCTGTTGTTACAGAATCATCTCGTTATACCTTCTGGCAAAATACTGTTGTCCTTAATATCAGTGCAACAGACTCGTCTGGGGTGTACCAGTCAGGGTACATGGGTCTGCTTGCTGTCGGGGACACTTCGCAGCATGCCAGCCAGCTCGTCATACCCCAGCAGAAAGTGGTGCAGCAATGCCCTGTTAGGCATGAGCCTGAATTAGGAGTAGATGATGCACTTCTTCGGAACCCAGGATGCAACTGAAAACTGGCAGTCAGTCAAGCACACGGCGCTGTGCTGCGGAGACTCTGTCCCCGGCATCTGTGGAACTGGCTGCTGGACATGCCCACCGTCCTCGGAGGTTAAGTGACACAAACTGGCGGTTAAATAGCTCTAGGAGAAAACAAGGGCAAGTACTCCAAACTCAGTACTTCTGAGGAACTGCAGGGCCTGCTGTTTGGTTATGCCCTTGAGGTCACGTCCATCGAGTCTGCCAAGTGGCTGTAGCTACTCAGAGCGTATTCGGAACGACACGGGATGCGTGGCCTCCACGACCGGGGACGGCCTGCGGCCCACGGCCCACGTACCCCACGGTCAGCGGTGAATGCTGGAGATGCGAGCCGGGTGTCAGCCACGTGCCGGCACAGCGTCACAGACCCCCCACCCAGACAAGGGACACGGGAGCCGCATCCACAAAGGGATTTTGTCTTCCAATAAAACGCTCTTGTTCAAAGTTTAGCAAGCTCCTTTCACGGCTGCTCGGGCTCCTAGGTAACCCCGAAGTTTAAGAAACCTGTATGATGATAACTAAACACTGTACATAATTTCTCTGCTGAAGCTTTCCTGGCTGGCCCGCTAGGCCTTTGGAGGGAAGCGACCCATGCTGACATTCAGAATAAGTGGCAAATGAGGTGGCGTGAGGAGTGGCGGGGGGCAGTGGGCGCGCGTCCGTAACGGATGGCGCCCCACGCCGGGAGAGGGAGCCTGGGAAAGGCGGCTCCGCGGCAATCTGTCCTTTCGTCTGGAGCCGCTTCCAGGCGAAGGTGCTGGTCCGCACCAGAAGCACAACCGCGCCGGGGGCAGATGTCTTCACCGGGGGCAGCGCTCCTCCAGCACAGCGAACCAACGAGCGCCGTGCACATCAATTTAGCAGGTGGTGGAATAATGCTCGGAAGGGGGATTTAGGAAGTAAAAAATCACGCGGCGAGGCAAAACGACTTTCCAACCAAATGGGAGTCAGAAAGGGGGCCCGGCTTCCAGGGAGGAGGAAGTGGAGGGAGCCTAACGGAACCGCCGCCCCAGAGAGAAACCCGGGCCCGGCTTCCCACGGCCCGATGCAGAGTCGTCATTTGCCACCCGCTCCCCAGGAGAGACTGTGTTAACAAAACCGCTACAGTGTGCTCCCGGCCCGCGGCTGGGGAAGGTGGGGCGTGGGGGGGGGGCACTGGCTATGTGGGAACTCTCTGCACAGGCCACTCAAGTTTGCTCTGAGCCTAAAACTGCTCTAAACAATACAATTTATTCTTTAAAGTGCATGTAGCCCTAAGCCCTGTGTTCAGCTGACTTGTTTCCTTTCTGCTTGGGAACCTGCAGGGAGGCTTCCCACAGTCGCCCCAGCTGACTTTGCGGGCACGCTTGGGAGCAAGGCGGCCGCACTCGGCTGCTACTCTGCACGTCTGTGCTGGGGTGCTGGGGCGGGCAGCCTCCCCGGGGGCGCAGAGCAGGGGGCAAGTCTCCTACAGGCACAGGAGCTTCATGGGGGGAGCGGGCACCCTGAAAAGCCCATGGAAAGGCTGGCCCCCAGGAGGCAGCTATTAGAGAAATGGAGACAAAGGTGTTATGCCTTCAAATTCTCCTCCCTCTGCCCTATCCATCTTCCAGAACCCTGACGCCGGGACAGCTTTGGCAAACTAGATCATTCCTTCGGGGCTGACAGAAGCTGGTCTGCTTCCTATATGTCATTTTTTGGGGGAAGACTGTTTTACCTAAGGAAAGTAAAAGTAGCAATCTGCTGACCAAGCCCAACCTTTAAAGCCCGGCCTCCACTACTGCACACAAATACCATTGTTTTCCAACTTGATAATTATTAAATTGTAGTGTAAAACCCAAGTGCTGCTTAAGTATGCGTGATTATTAGAGTACAAGTCAATTGTGGATAACACGCAGATATAAATGCAGCTAATAAGTCTTACTGTAATGATTAATCAATTTATGAATACATTATTTAAACTAATAGCTCAGGTAGGGTATCTTAAACAAGTTACAGAGGACATCGACCAATTGAAATACCAGCTGCCAGATCAATAGCAAACTGTAAGTAAACTCTGGGGAATAGGTATACTTTGCAAAAAAAGAAAAAAAAAACCCTGCAAACAAAAGGGTCTTAGATGAAGGAAATGTACAACAATCTCAATTTTTTAAGACAGATGCAGAGCACTTCATTATATGTCAAAGCTTAAAGGGAAAGGTAAAAAAGTATTACTACAAATCCGTTCTCTTTTTATCCTATGTAGTTTTAACTGAGGGTGGCTCATACAAATGTTTTACACAAACTTATGCACACATTTGCAAATAGAATATTTGATTCCTTTGGAAAAAAAATGATACATCAGGTTCATTTCATGAAAAGGTGGCATATTTATCAATTTATCTACAAATGCCCCTTTAGGGCACTTGGGGACAAAAGGTGGCACATTTATTTATCTACAAATGTCCCTTTAACAGAAAAAAAATATATTTTAGACATATATTATATATGCCATTTATATAACATATATAAGATACAAGTATATGTCTAAAAGGTAAAAGTAGCAACTTTCCCAAAGGGGGCCCATGTTCTAAATGACACACCAGGGCACACCCACTCTGTTACAGCCACAAAGGTCCCTCTACTGAGAATCACAAGGGGTTTTTTGTGAGCTAAGCAAACCCTAGAGTTTTAGCTCGCTCCCTTCCCTGGTTTTTTTTTGTTGTTGTTGTTTAATTAAGACTAATTAATGTGAGTTTAATAAATAAACCAAAAGGGCCTTGATTTCCAAAGGTGTGATATTTTATCACAGTTACAAGTGATGCTGCATTTTAAAAAATTAATTAGTTATCTTGTGAGACCGGCCGCACATTATTGAGTAAGGAGCAGCGGCTTAGTGAAACAGATGAAATATTGGTAAGCGATGCAGCCCACAGTATAAGTATGTGAAGGAGGTCAGAGGTTAATCCCTATTGATTTTCCGAGTCTACGTACAGCACCGCTGGGAAAGGCCGGTTCTGTTGGCAATCAGCTAGCACAAATACATTATAAATCTTACTGTCCGCCTTCACTGATCAGTGCCACTTACTTCCTTCACTAAAGACCATTAAGAAACTACTGGAAAAAAAAAAAATCTACCCAGATGCAGGTAAAAAGGAAAGCACTTTCAAAGTCTCCCATGTCAGAGAATGCTGCTTTGTAGATGGAGGACTTCCCCTGAAAGCCGAGGCACTCTTCCTGGGGGCTGGCTGGTCCCTCCCACAGATGGGGACATGCAGAAACACGGCACATTTTTCACATGGTTTCAACACCAAATCAGAAACAACAAAGTGCCTTTGACACTTGAACGCCTGGGAACATAGCATAAACAGAAGGAATGAGACATTGATACAATGGAGGCAACTCCATCTTGGTTTTGTGTAATTTCGGCCTCAGCACAACCTTGATGCTAACCAAGAGTAAGCTTCAGTGACCCTCAGGTTCGCAGGCTCCTCCCAAAATTCTGCACCGAAATGTTTTACCCTTTTCTAAAGTGGGCCCCCGACATGCATAACTTCCGCTCCCACAGACCGGGACGCTCCCCACCAACCCACTTCCAGGAACATCTATGAATGGCCCTTTCTTTGTCAGGCCTTTCTCTTAACAGAGAGTGCCATATGTCTCCCGTGGGCCTGACACTCTTTCTGGGTACAGCAAAACAAATGAGTAAGACGGGGCGCCTCCCCAGAAAAACGAAGCACAGGTTCTTTGTCAGACCATTCACTCTCACACAACACGGTCCTGGAGAACAGTCTCGGCGCTAATAGGGGCCAGCTGTGCTAACAGGCACGTTGTCACTGACCAGCATCCTGACACAGCCACTTACTTAACCTCTCTGAGCCTCGGTTTCTCCACCGTTCGAAGTGAAGACAGTAATAGCGGCCACTTCACAGGGTGGCTGGGAGATAAGAAATCACATGGAAAGTACTTAGCACGGGCCCCAGTAAGCATTCAGTAAATGCTAATTTATTAAACAAACAAACAAACAACTGTGGAGCAATTCGAGATTGGAAAAACCAAGTGACCTCTTTCACCTATGTTTCACTAACAGGGATTGCGGAGTTATGATGTCAGAAAATACGGCACCACGGTTCCGTCCAAACAGACATGTCATGTCCGCTCACTCCTCAGAGCGGGCACTGCAGTAACAAGCAGGTTCTAAATTACTCTGCTTGAGACACAGATTTGTTTTTAACGCTCTCCAAAAGCATATGGAAACAAAAGGTGACAGACATGTACATGTTGGGTAGGTCAGCATTAACCAGGGATACAGAGGGAGTTAAAAAATTTCCGGGCAAGTGAGGGTTCCATTTTGGCACAGAAATTACATATTTTATTTTAAAGTGCCAGCACCAGAAAGACAAATAGGAAAGGTTCACAGATAACACGTTATTTCTGCACAGTTTTTACAAACACAATCTATCACCTCACAACACACACACACACACACACACACTTTCTCACACATACATGCAAATTCCCCTACCCTGACCAAAAGATTTGGCATGCTTGAAGAAGTTCTGGGGAATATTTCCAGAATGCAAGGAAAACCTCTATCTTTGCAATTTTCCAGACTTCTGTCAACTAGGCTCAGTGCAATTATGTACCAGTGTCAGAATGTATTTTTAAAAAGTTTGGATGCCTTCAAATTAAGGGGTGGAAGGTGGAGAGAGCTCTCCCACAGTTAATGATAAACAAAGGCATACTCAGCAAAGTTCCCATCGAAAGTTCAGTCTCTAAGCCATGATTCTTTGTTTCAATCAATGGCTTTTTTTTTTCTTACAAAATACCTTTCATTTCCTGATTTTCAACTCTATTAAAAGGATGTTCTTCTAGTCAGCAGAGGATAAACAGAGCAGGACCCAAATGAACAGTGAAAACCAAGATAGGCAGAGACCACAGATTCCGTTTAAGAGCTTAAAGGTTTCAGACTGCTTTAATTGTGCACCTTCACCAGTAGGAAAAAATTCAAGACAGATACCTCAGTATATGTCTGTGGTGTTTATTTATAAATCATAAACTTGTAGTCTTCTATTAGCTATGATCACCAGGAATGATACAGGGTAGGAATTACATTCATAATTAAAAACAGTGTATGCAATTGTACATCTCTTTGTGCCAATGTGGATTTTGCAGGTTTTCAATGATATCTTCTGAGATCTGATCAAATCGTCATTGTGTTTACTTTGTAACAGATGAAGGGCTCATATTAGAAGGAGCTGAACTACCAATGATGCCATTTTTTTTAAAATGCTTGCTTGTATTTGCAATATAAATATTATCTTCAAACACAGGTCTCTTTGCAGAAATCTTTTTAAGGGTTTTTGCTCATTTTGCGATGGATTTTGCAAAGGATGCTTTAGTGCAAACCAGATAATCAAATGTCTCAATCCACTTAGCTAAGCACACATGGGGAAACCACGATGCATTTTCCACTGCTGAAAGTCCACAAGGAGCAGAGTCTCCACTATGACCTCGTGCCTAGGGGAAACAGCCAGTCTTACTTCAGAATGCCTTGCATCTGGTTCCTCCCTATCAGAGGACTGGGGAAGGTACCCATGTCAACATATCTATGTAATTTTTGTAAAGATCAATCTTCTTAACTGAGAGCCTACATCATGCCGCAGTTAAGAGGAAGGACCAGGAGCTAGACTACCTGAGTGGAATCCCAATTCTGCTATCTCCTGACTCAGTATGCCTGTGTCCTCTCCTGCAAAATACAGATGATAGTACTACTTCATAGGATACTAGAAAGGATGATATATGTAAATATATGTAAAGCTCCTAAAACAGTAGTACCTACCACCTGACATACACATGGAGACATTAAATAACACATATAGGAAGAAATGGATAAACAGAAATCGTAATGTTTCTTTTGAAACCCTAACGGGTCATTCTTCACATGCTGGAGACTTCTGCTTTGGAGCAGTGTTATCCCGCAGAGGGCTCTGCCGTGACAGCAATGCTCTGTATCAGCACCACTGAATATGGCAGCCACTGACCACATGTGGCTACTGAGGATGTAAAATGTGGCTAGTGTGGCTGAGCAACGGAATTTTTTATTTCAATTAATCAATTTTAATTTAAATAGCCACACATGGCTAGGGGCTATCATACTGGACAAAGAAACTCCAAAAGGCTGACTATTCTGATACTCTATAAAATGTAGCTCAGCCCTGTAATCTATCAGTTGCCTCAGATAAAATATGACATTTTGGTTAAGATTAAGCAAGCCTGCTTCTGGGCTCTGAAGCCAAGAGAATCATCACTTCAAGCCTCTCGGTTTTCTTACATGCCCCATTTTCTTTGTCATTGGCTATACTATACTGTCTTTAGGAAGGGGCAGTTACTGGGGGCAATATTGGGTCAACATTATTAGAGGCCTCTAATTTGTGCTGGTTGGGCTTTTCCCATCTCAGCTTGGCTTTTGTTCCCGGTGTGGAATTCTGAATTCTGCCTGTGGCCACTGTCCAGGTTCCCAGGCCAAATACTTACACCACTTTATTTGGTGCCCTGGCCCCTGTCCTCAACTTGCAGATGACTGCCCACATTCTATAGATGGCCCTCTGTGTCAACCCTCCTATGACAATGGCCACACAATTCTTGGGAGGTAACCAGACCAATGTCAACCTATTCTAGGGAAAAGGATACGCCATCTCCATTTTTACTAGGTAGAGCATCTTCTTTAATACTGTCAAAACACAAAGAAGTATTTCTCTACAGTAATGTTAGTTTTATAAATTATAAAGTCCAAATAAACTAGAGTCATAAGCAAAAATAGCTTCCAACATTATCATGAATGTTATGGCCCAAGGTGAGTAAGCTCAACGCTGAGTTCGGTCTCTGTTTCCCTGTGTTAAATTTATTAGCATATGTCTTTGTCTTCTCCACTAGATAGTTAGAGTCTTGAAGGCAATGACTGATCCAAATTCAAATTCATATCCCTAATATCTGAAGTAGTGCCTGACACATAGCAAATATTCAACACATATTGGATGGGTGGATAGATGGATGGTGGATGGGTGGATGGATGGATGGATGGTGGATGGATGGACGGATGGTGGGTGGAAGGATGGATGGATGGTCGTTGGATGGATGGATGGTGGGTGGAAGGATGGATGAATGGTGGGTAGATGGATGGATGGTTGGATGGACTAATGGATGGATGGATGGATAGACTGACGGTAGATGGATAGATGGATAGATGGATGGATGGTGGATGGATGGATGGGTAGAAGTATATAGTGTCGAGCCGTATGTTAATCCAAATAGAGAAAAAGGAAACAATTCAAATACTTTGCCCTTCTTAACAAGATTTGTTTTTCTTTTTTTTCCCAAACACTCTTACCTTACTGGAAACAAATAGAGCATTGCTAAATCCTATTTATGCTTTAAGGAATGCTGGATACCCAAGTTTGTGGCTCCTACAGCCATGAAACTCTTGCTCCATTGATCATAACAGGCTAATAACTTCTACAGAATGACAAAATGAAAGGGAAAAAAAAAGGCCATGATGGAAACATCAAAACCAAATGAAATACTGAAAATAAGTTAATGACATTATAGATTCAGCTTACTCAGAAAGGACTTGTCCAAGGGAAGGAGAGAAAGAGAGCAAAAAACACACCTCACCGCCAGAACCAGCTGTCTAGTTTGAACTGGTGGATTGCTGAGCACACACTGCATGCATATTCATAGGTACCACAGGAAACTGAGCACCTTTGGAACCAGCATTAAAACTCTCTCCTGCCAGCCAGTGCAGTGAACCAGTAACTCAACAGCCCCCTTGTGGCCTGGAAGAATTAATGCAGCTTCTGAAGGGATGAAGGTTCTCAGGGTGGGGTGGGACATGGGGAGGTATGGAGCCCTATGAGAGGAGGGGGATACCACCAAGCCATCTGTAAAGGTGTTCCGTTCAGCCCTGTTTTGTGAAGGGAGAGCAACGCTTTTTCCTTCCAGAGTAAAAAGGAACCCCAGTAAACACGCCTGTTCAAACTCACACGTGCTTAAAGAAGAAACAGATCAAATGAGCTCAGTATTCCCATTTAAAAATATCATTTAAGGGAATTTTAAGCTGTCTGAGAAGATGGATACACTGTGTTTGTTTTCTACATTAATGAGCTATAAAAAGAATGGAATAGGCCATAAATACAGTATTTTGTAACAGCCTTTACTAAAAATGCTACTACTTGTGTTTATCATTTATATCCTTGTATACAACCTCAAAATTGATTACACTTTAAACCGTACATAACTTGCTGTGTTTTTCATTTTGTGCTATACTACAAACATTTTTATAACTCAGTTAATATATTCCATATTTTGTGTTCTTATTGATTATGAATATTTCTTTAGGGGATTTTATTGCTTTTAAAATAACAAATGTTAGGTATTAAAAAATAGAAAAACTTATTGCAGCCCTTATATTTTTCTTTCCCCTGGTAATTCTAATACATACATTTTAGCACAAACATAACCAGAATATCTCTCTCTGTATCTTTTATACTTCCCCACACTAAAATTAAAAATCTCCTAATATACTGCATAGTAAAAGAATCAGATTTTTCAAAGGAAACCCACCATTTAATGTGTTGGACTTGAATTCATAATCCTTTCCTTCTACAATTAAAAAATTAAAGTGCCAAAAGATTATCCGCACGTAACATGATGGTTTTACATCAAGTATATATTATCTTTACTAATTGCCATTTCCGTTTATAGGCTGAAATATGATTTATATATATGATATGATTTCACTATTAATTATCAAATTGAAAAAAATAAAATCTCACATTATAAATTCTCTCCTGGAAATTAGTTTTATTATTTTTTCCATAATCCTATCACACAAGCTATAAGTGCACTGCGGCATGAACACTTTAATTTTTCCAGTTAGTTTTAAGCAAGCCCAGAGGTGAGGTTTAATAAGGATCAATGGCACTTTATCTGGGACAGGGCCTCTTCACAGCATGCAAATTACACAGTAACACTTAAAAAAAGAAATAGATTTAATTAAAAAAAAAGTAGAACCACAGGCTCTGGAAATTCAATTAAAGGATTTATGCAAAGGTTTGCTAGGTTTTTATATGCAGTTCCTGCTTACATAATGAGCTTTTCATATTAAAAATCAATAGGTAATCTAGACTAGAAGATCATCCCCTTAAATACATTTTTGAAATCAATTTGAAAAATAGTCCATCAACTGCTTGTGACTACTCTTGCTGCTTCGATTACACTAAAAGCAATATTTAGATTGTAAGACGTGCTATGGAATATCTATGCGTGGATATTGCTTTCAAGGGCTCTTATACTTTGGAGTGCCTAAGATGATCATCTGGTAATTCAAGATTGCGTTAAATGTAAAAATAATTTATTTAATTACCAGCAAAAGCCTACAGACACAACCCCATAGTATGTATAATGGTTAAATGAAAGGAAAAAGAGAGAAGAAAAGAAGGATCTGAAGGAGGGAGGGTGGGAAGGAAGGAAAGGGAGACAGAGGCAGAGGAAGAGGGGGGAGATGGAAGAGAAAAGGACACAACAACCTCTTCTGAATTAGTCCCTTTGCTATCTCAATTGCCTATTGTGTGTTGGCCACTTAGCACTTGGAGATATGCAGCACTTGGAGACATGCATTTCACTTTAAAACTCATTTAGGCCTTCAACTAAGGAAGCAATTAGCTAGTGCTAACTTAAGCTGACTTTTCCATTCTCTGTGATAATGGGGGACAGGTTTTGAAATGAAATGAAAGCCAATGGTCCAATTCTGTCAGGAAGTTCACAGTCCCTCCCTCCCAGCCATGATTTCCCTGGATTTGGCAATGATTAGAATACGCAAGACAGGTTTCCATGGGCCAGTCCTGGCAAACTGGAAAACGATCCTCATGGACGGAGAAATGAACTTTCATTTCATCAAAATGGAAAGCACAGCTCGAGTTATCCCCATCCAAAGTCAGCCTTGCAAAAGCGGGACGAAACTCGACAAAGGACTCATTTATAACAAAAAGACTCTGGAAGAAATAAGCAAAGTATCTGCCACACCACATTTATCCATCTACCAAAAGCTCCCATCTCAGAAAGATGCTGCTGACACGGCCAACCTGGGAGGTGGAGGAGAGCCCAGAACAGTCTGACGATGTCCCTGCGCTCCGTACACAGGGTGGAGAAGACCTTGAAGACAAAGGCC
>ML108628.1:32455-51135 GCA_003697995.1 Taxidea taxus jeffersonii
CCTGCGCTCCGTACACAGGGTGGAGAAGACCTTGAAGACAAAGGCCCCTTGTGAGATAGGGAAGCAGTTTCTGACTTCTGGGCTTCTGGTGCTGGGCGCTGGGTGCTCCCTCAGCACAGTTTCGCGCATAGCCTATTATGAAGCCAACTTTCTTTGCGATGTGCCTCCCAGGATGCTGAGGGAGATGTGAAGGCCCAGGCGCCTAGCATCAGCTTTATCAAGCCCCCAGGCATGTACCCGGCAGGCACTGGCAGAATGCCTAGCACGTGTGAGGCGCTGCTGGTTGCGGTGGGGGCCACGAACACGAATCCAACAGATCCCGCATGCTTACCTGGGTTAGATATTTCTGTGCATGCCAAGTATTCCTTTTAAAAATGTCCTACTTATAAGAAAGAAATAAGAAGCAAAGGACTGAAAAAGACGGTGTACCTCGAAAATGTAATGCAAGGTCCAAGTAGCCAGTCAGCCAGAACCACATATTGCGTGATCCTCTTTATACGAGATGTCCCGGAGAGGACAGGAGATGAGTGGTGGCCTAAGGCTGGCGGATAGAGTGGGACGTTGGGAGGTGATGCCTAGGAGGTGCAGGTTTTCTTTTTGGGGTAATAAAAATGTCCTAAAATTGGCTGTGTTGATGGCTGCTCTACTCGGTGCATATACTACAAGCCATTAGGTTGGACACTTTCAAGGAGCGGTTGCTTGGTATGTGACTTATATCTCAGTAAGACCCTTATAAAAAAAGTAAGGTGCAGCTGTGAATGGCAGTCTGAGAAGTGGTAGCTTCAAGGAAAGCAAACAAGAAAATCTGAAAAGGAAGGAGCCACAGGTTGAGAAAAATATCTATGTATTTCCTACCCCATGTCAACCTGCCAAATAAAACACCTGAGCTTCCTCCGTCTCTCCAGAACATCTTCTGTGCCCATCGGTTTATAGCATGCATCGGGGTAAGATGCGCAAACATAATGCACTGGCTTCCTAGAGAAAGGAGCTGAAATCGAAATAAGCAGAACCTTCCTATGGCATGAAATGAAAGCATCGGTGTAAAATGTCCCAGGTTAGTATGATCAAAATGTCAAATATGAAACCGTTTGTAGCAATGTGAGAGGTGTTAGTAATGGAAGTTTGAACAACGTTAACACTTAAAATTTCGGCAGAACCATTTCGATCCATAAATGTATAAAAGTCATTTTACAGTGTGCTTAACAGTCACGACCAAGAGCTGTTATAAAAGAAGACGCCCTCAATGTCACTTCATTTTCTTTTATTCTTATTATCACATTTAAATCTCTCTGTGAAAGTGGTCTTGATAGGTAACTTTATTACACGTTTCAAGACTATTCATTCTGAACAGAACTTCCTCCGAGGAATTAACAGATAAAGAGGGACCACTTTCCCCTCATCATCCCTAAATTATCCTGCGGCCGCAGAACGGTGGAGCGGGGGCCGGCATGTTACGAGGACCGGGCCTGCTATGCCACACAATGGCTCAGTAATCTTAGAGGTGACTCGTAGCCTGCAGAGAACCACCGGCTGGTTGCAATGGTCCTCAGCCAACACCTCGAACAGACCTGCGAGGAAAGAGTGGGGTGGGCAGGAAAAGTCAGGGTTGGGCCCTGCTGCAGAGAAAGAACTCCAAAAAGTAGCCCTGAGATCTGCAGCAGCATCGAGGGCAGGAACACAGTCTGAACTTTCCTCATTTCATTGGAAGAGAAGGGGCCAAAATCTCTCCTTCATTGCCTCTGCTCCCAGGTAAGTACATCACTTAAAGCAGGTGTTGGCAAATTTGCCTGGAAAGGGGTAGTTAGTAAACTTTTTCAGCTGTGTGGATGGCACATTGTCCGTTGCGGCTACTAGACTCCGCCATCATAATGCTTACCGCGGCCCTAGACAGTGCACACAGAGAGGAGCAAGCCTGTCTTCCAATAAAACTTCATTTTTGGGCAATCAAATTCAAATTTCATACGGTTTTCATGTATCACAAAATATTACTTGTCTTTTAACATTTTTGTAGCCATTTAAAAAATGTAAAAAGAACTCTAAGCTTACAGGTTACCCGAAACCAGGCGGCAGGACGGATTTGGGACAAGGCTCCAGTTTGCTGCCTCCTGCGCGACACCACAGACTAGCCAGGAAGGAGGAGGGCCCGTAATCCACTTTCATTTGGGACGCACTCAGCCAATACTCTGATAACAAAAGACTGTCTTCAATACAGCAAAACCTGATGGCATGCGTTCCATGCTGCGCGCACTCTGCGGAAGAGCAAGATGCCTTAGTTTCAACGGACGGAAACTCACACTCTAAACTTAACTGAGTTTCTTCCTTAAGAAACAATTTCCAAAGCCCCAAAGTTTTCCATTATTTAAAAATGGACAAAGCCTTCTGAAACTGGCACCTTTGAGCTGTTCAGTGCTGGAGACACGATGGCCTTGATTTCTGATCTACGAGGCGGACCTGGTTCCCTCTGGCCCTGCTTAGTAATCCCATCGTTCATGCAGCTGGTCACAAGAACGAACTATGCGGCCAATCCTTTGTAGGCTGCTTCTGCATGGCTGGGCTTTTAATTAGAAATATAGACAGAGTCTGCTTTTACCGTGTTACTTTTCCCTCTTTCAGCTTTGATCTTTCATCAACCCTTGACCGCTGGAAGCATGGGTGCCTCAGAGAAACAGGTTTGCATACTGGCCTCATCATCACTGATTGGAATAATCAAAGGAATGGATTTACTGAGTGAAGCGGAGAGTCTGCATTGTATTGTATTTCTACAGAAGCATACCTACCTGTAGTACGTACACGGTGTCCAACCTGGTAACTGTCGTCTGGAACAGTTTTCGTGAATAGGGGAAAAACACCGCGCATCGCTGTGAGTTCAGAGCCCTGAACATTTATTTCCTAAGTCAGACAGCTACCGCATCACAACGTTAACCCAGGTCCTTGGCGGGGGATTTCACGAGTGGTAGCAGCAGCGGTAGTACGGTCCCTGATGGTCTTATTTTGGTCAAGAATGACGGGAACTGCAGGCTGGTTCAGGTCATATGACGCTCAGGTGAAGATGGCGCCTGGAGACTGCCATCTTCTGGTCAATGTGGCCCAAACAGAGATCTCTAAGCACCATGAGGCGACTGCCGTAACGTTAAGTGTGCTTCCATACAAACACACAGAGGCCACGGGGCAGTAAGAAGAAGCAAGCCAAGAAGTCCCACTACCACTTGAGGCGCACACACAGGATGCCAAGTTCTGAGATCACATCCCACATCACCACAACAGAAATGCCCTGCTGAGGAAAATCTGAATGGTGCTAAAACTTGTCACTTTCTAGAAACACTGCACTGGAGTACTTCCCAAGTGAGGCAGAACACAGTGATGATTTGGGGTCTGTTCAAACAAACAGGGTGAGGGGTGACTTGCGTTCCCAAAGAATTCCCACCCCCGAGGATTATCCAGAATCTCTCTTGAACCCGTATCCCATACTCATATTGCTACGTCTGGTAGTGGCTGGTTCGCAGGAGGAGGGCAAACAGACCCCCGCTGACTGTGACAGAGCTCCTGACTCCAGGCTGTGGTCCTAGGGTTAGGGCCATTCTCTCTGCCATTCTTGTGACTCTTCCCTTCTGCTTGTGGCTTCGTGACAACAAGGAGGCAGCCGTGCCCGTCGGCATCAAATCCACACTGCACATGGGAAGAAAGGGGGACAGAAAATACCAGCCTTTTCATCCAAGAGCAGGTCTCCGAGAAGGCCTGGAAGGATTTCTGCTGACACTTGCTGGCCGGAACTGTCCCGCAGCCCCTCAGCTGCTAGGGAGGGCTGTGGAGGGGAGCAAGAACCCTCCCGCCCGCTCTCCCTGCTGGCAAGTAGGCCCCGGCAGTCCGCACAGGGGACAATAAGAATGGGCTCTTGCATCCCCAAGAGGCTGAGATTGTGCAGGGCGGGAAGCACGGTCAATTTCTCTCTGGCTATCTCCAGAGTCATCCACATGAAGGACTTTGGGGGAAAAAAAAGAGAGAGAGAGAGAGAGAGAATCCAAAGTGATTCCAAACAAAGACCCACCAGTAGGTCAGGCAGGGCAAAGTCCCGCTGTCTGTTTACCGTACCTGTTTCCTCTTCCTCCTGAGCACACAGCTTGACTACACTTCCTAGCCGCTCAGGTTTCACAGATATGTGCCACTCCCAGCCTGGTCTTTCAAGTGCCTCCCCACGCAAGGGCCCATGCTCCAGCCTCTTCCACCAACCTGCTGCACCAAGCAAGGCAGCCTCGCAAGCCAGGGGTGGACGAGGATGAACCACGAGACGGGAAGAGCCTGGGTCCCAGAGTCAGCAGCTGGGGGCGGACCGCCTGCTAGTCGATCCTGTTGACCACGTATACACCTGGGCAGCCAGGGATGCCTCTAATAATACATCGATCTGAAGCCAACCCGCCTGTTCGAGTCCCTGAGCATTTCCTCCACATCTCTGGTTCTCACCCCGAGTTGTGCAGAGGCTTGTTTGAAAGCATCTCTGTGACCCAGTGCCACCTCACCCAGACTCCTGGGGCACACTCCTCCAGGGGGACGGTCCCCTCAGGAAAGCACACCTCGAGGCACTTCTGCAGTCCAGGCGCGAGACAGCACAAGCTGATGACTGTGTGCCACATACTCCAAGGTGTCCCGGCAGCCTGCTTTGCTTTCTGAAGTTCAGTTTCTCGCATCTTCTAATGAGGCCCATTTTATCAAAAACCCCTTCTGCACACTCCATGCCATGCTTCCAGGAACGTCTGGAACAGGTGATTTATGACACTGTCGTTATGCTGCACTGGAGAACTCTGTCATCTCCATTTCTGAACCCTGGTCCCTTTTCTGTTTACTTTCTGTTTGCCTTCAGCCCTTCTCCAAGGTGCGATTGTGAGGAGATGCATTTAGCGGCTTAAGAGTTTGGCTTTTATAAGTTACTCTGAGCCGCATTTCCTTGTTCTCCTGCTCCTAGATGGAAAACAAATTGCATAAGGGAAATAGCTGTATAGTACCAGTCCTTAAATATTTTACAGGCAGAAGTCTTGGTGGGTGGTTTGGAGGCTCAATTACCCTTCTCAGTAGAGGGTATAAATATCCCTGAGGGTTTACATAACAAACCCACGGCGACTCCATGCCACTTAAAACTCTTTATTTACATCGGCCTCTGAAACCCATGACTCAGTGGCATTTGAGCATTCAAAAAAGAGTAAGGCCAGCAGGATGGCACAGGTGTTAAAACAAAATCCATCTACCTACCTGTCCATCTACTGAGAGGCACAGTAAAGACAGCTAAGCCACATGGATTATCAGGCGTAAGACATGACAATATTGAAAGTTGCCTCTTAAATACCTTTTTTTTTTTTTTTTTTTTTGGTGGTGTTGGCAGGGGGAACAGGTGAAAGGAAGTCTTTGCGAGCGTCTGCTACTTAGAAGGAGCCAGAGCAGATCCGTTGTGACGCAGAATTAGGTGGCTACAGAGCGTTGCTGAGACCAACATAGACTTTAACTGCATCCTGCTCTACTTCATCTGATCCATCTGCAACCCTCCGAGGTAACAAGCCTTATTATCCCCACTTTGTAGATGTGAATACTAAGGCCCAGACTGGCTCAGCAACCTACCCTGGGTCTGTGAGCTAGTACATAGCAGACAGAGGATTTGTACCTACACCTGTTTTATCCCAAACCCTACGTGTGCTTTTTCCGGTGCCCTCTAACTGTCTGGCCACAGGATTGGTGATGGCTACACAAAAGGGGTGGTCTAGCACCCCTTCTAATAGGAAAGGGACCTTGAGATGGCTCCCTCGGAACTGCGTTCCTTCAGATATGTGGACACAAAAAGGATGGATCCTGAAGCCAGATTTGAACTCTGATGGGTGGTGCTCCTATACACAATTCTCTCTTTTGCTATTAATATAGGAAAAAAGAGTGAGGCAGCCAGCACTGTTAGAGCCTCAGGGTTTGGAAAGCCCAGCATTCAGCTCCCCATGGAGTTAAAAAAAATGGGGGCGGGGTAGCCTAGAGATTATTCCTAAGTTTAAGGGGCAGATCTTCTCTGCAGAGAAAAGAAGCAGAACAGGGAACAGGTAGAAAGCCAAAGAAAAGTAAAGATCTGGTACAAAAGAAATCACTGGGTACCCAGAGCTGGGGCGATTGGGACAGACTTTCTGAAAAGATCAGATCTGATGGGTGACTTAGAGAAGAGCAGGAGGAGGATGGATAGAAAAGAAGACATATAAATAGATATCCCCCTCCCAAATCATCATGTCCTAAACAAGTGCTGGAAACAAAAAGAGAGGAAGAAGGTAAGAGTGGAGAGTGGGGTGACCGGGTGGGGCTGGAGTCACTGTACATCCAGAAAGATAGGACACCTGGAACGTCCTCACACCGTTCAGAGTTACACAGAGCGCGCTCTTCTAAATTCTGAGAAGGGAAGCAAAAAGTTTCAGTGCTATCTCTGTTTCAAGCTTTTATCAGCACTAATTCTAGCCCCCTTTTCCCTGAGAATTCTGAACAGCGGGAAAACAGACACTAATTAAGCAAAGCTTTATCTCCTTCTACTCTAATGAAAGCCAAGTTACTGTATATTTTTCCCTAAGATTTTTCTCCACTTAATGAAGACATTATCCCCTAGTTTTCAAAGTCACTTTACAAAAGAGCATTCGAGAGACATTAAAGTCAGTTTAAACTAAAAAGTCTTTTTGAAGTCAATAAACAATAAAAGTACAATGAAAAGAGAGCTGTTGATGGTGCCTTAGTCTGAAGTCTTTAATTTCTGTTTTAATCTACAAGATGCGTAAGTCTTGTATTCAAACATTCCTCACCTCTAGAATACAGTAAGCTTGAAGCAAGTGTTGCATCATGTTGTATGTGCCTATATGGGTGTACGTGTATATGTATGTTCACCGCACACATGCACATACATACCTCCCTCACTAACATGGTTGGAAGTCAGCAGGAAGTTCTCTGCTAGAAAGGGAAGTTTTAAAAAGTTTTAAAATTATTTCCATTCTACCTCTTTGAAAATAAAAAAAAAAGAAAATAGAATCTTTGGCTTTGAAATTTCATGACAAGATCAAAGACTATAATGCACATAGATTCTTCAAGGAATACATTATTGACAACACAGGCAAACACATAACGTGGCCAAGAAATGAGAAGGAAAGCATGTGGTTCCGAGGCCCCGGGCAGAACCCCACGCAGGGCAGGGGCCGGGCTGCCTCTCTGAGATCTGCTCAGCTGGACATTACACTCAGCCCAACCACTTCCTGCCTGCTGCTGTCATGGGGGGACTGCTTAGTGCAGATGGAAGAAAAGGGAAAAAAAAAAAAAACAACAACAACACGAAACAGTTTAATTCGTCCCATGTGACAAGACACCTTTCGTTACCCTGTTTTTCTTTATCCAGGTGAAACTTACATATCATAAGATTTGCCGTTTTAAAGTGTACAATTCGGGGGCATTTAGTACATCACAGTGTTGTGCAACCGTGACCTCTGTCCATTTCCAGAACATTTTCATCACCCCACAAGGAAACCCTGGAGCCCGTGAGCAGTCAACTCCCTAGACCCCAGCCCCGACAACCACCAATCTGCTGGCTCCGTGGGTTTCCCTATTCTGGATATTTCATATACGTGGAATCATAAACAGGTGATCTTTTGTGTCTAACGTGCTAGTCCCTTTCATTTAAAAAATAAATAAGGCCCATCAATGCAGCTCTGAGCCTAAAGATCAGCTCTTTAAAAAGAAAAAAAAAATCCATGAAACACAGAATACTTTAAAAAAAATAAATTGATTACACTACTGGTACCTTCTGACGATGGGTATTATTTACCAAGGAGCAATTTATAAGTGGAGTTAATTACCAAAACAGGTTAATTGGAAAATATTAACACATTCCTGGAAAGCATACTAGATTAAGAGGTTATGGGTCCATATGATTATTAGTGAAAACGCACATTATTCAGGGATATTGCCCCAACCTTTGGGCTTGGGTCACGGGCTAAAACAAATAATTGTTTATCAAATCTTCCCTCAGGGCCACGTAGGGAAAAGGCAGGGTAGGCTGAGTGGTCTGTAGGTCTAGATCAGTATGAGTTCCAACCCAGATTATTCATCCACTCGAGAAAAGAAAATTTTTATCATTCTATTTTTCTTTCCCCTAATTTCCTTATTAAAGGTCCAACAGTGTGTCCCCAAATCAGATTGGAGAGAACAGTGTCCATGTGTTCCACAAGGGGACCGAATGGGGACCTAGAGGGAAATGAAAGGGAGGGAACAGCCCTTGCCAGGCCTCTCGAGAAATGAGGCCTCCCCGGGAAGAATGGGGTAGGGGTGCACTGAAATGGGGGCAGTGCTCCCCTATTTACAGAGAGAGGGAGAAATGGAGACAGATAAGGGTTCCAATCCTGCCCTGACTTCTGACGTGGCCTCTAAATCATACCTTTATCCTCTAGAAACTCAGCATTGCCACTAAGATTAAATGAGATATGGGCACAGAGTGGGCACTCACTAAATTCTAGCCACTTGGCACTACTGTTCCTAGGCCATCACATGGTCAGGGTGCTTTGTGTGGGCTGTAATACCATGCTCATCAACCTTGGGCTATGCTTTCTTCCCTCCCTTTCTAGCTAGTTCCCTCCCTTCCTCTCCCATCTCTCCCTCTCTCTCCCTTCCTTCTTTCCCTTTTCCTTTCAATTTCGTTGGTGTTGGATACGCCAGTGAAGCTAAGCCGGGGGTCTCTAAGGATGGCTATGCCACGTCTCTCGGGGACGGGTCACTGAGAGCCCTTCCCAGGCCCTGACCAAGCCCTCATTGATGCCGGTGTGCTCTGATCAGCTTCATCTGCTCCATGACAGGCCACACTGCCTGTGTGCCCCAGGTTCTGGTCTTCAGACCAAACAGCCAAGATTTCAACTCTATGGGAAGGGGAGCATGGCAGCTCCACCACCAACACATGCTGAAATGACCGTGCTGGGGTCCAAAGGCCCACAGCGGCAATCAGCACGTTGGACTCAGCCTTTTCTTATCATCCAGCTGGCTGTCTGCAAACAGGGCCCCGTTATAAAACACTCCTTTAAACCCTTCACTTGAATATAAAGCTTAACTGACCTAACACATGGCAGCCTTGGGGCGAAGCAAGCGTGAGAACTGCCCCAGTCTCGTGCGTCAGAGTGAGAACTGGTAAGATTCTACAGATTCTACAGCTGCAGAATCAAACAAGATTTGCTGAGAACCTACTGTGCAGCAGGTCAGTAAGATGTGCCCAGGCCCTTTACCTCCTGAGCTCCTCTCATGGTTGGCCCCTAGGCACCCTGCCAAGCCTCACTCCACTGAGAACAAAGCGAATGACCAGTCACCTGCATTTGTGAATAGCGACAGCTGCTCAGCACGTCCGGACCATGTTGGGGAGCTGCTTCTTTCACGCATCTAAAGAACAATGCTGCTGCAGAGCATGGAGAAATCTCCAGCCATGTGTAAATTTGCTGTTGGACACCTTGTTTTTCAAGCGTCGTCCTTTTTAGCCAGCCTGGCATTTCATCAAGCATCGTAAAGGAATTTCTTCAGTTAGCCTTTCCCTCAGATGGACACCACCTCCCCATACCTGCAGGGGCACCTCACACTTGAAATATCCCGCACATTCTAAAAAGACGGCCAGTCTCAAATGCAAAATTCCTCAGTGCCGAGTCCTTATTTTCTTTCCCGTTTTCCTTCTGGCACAGCAAGACCAAATCTGTTACTGTGAACACAGAATTGCAGTGGGATATGGATTTGACACGAGGCAAATACCTCCCCTTAGCAAAGGCAAATAAAACAAAAGTTCAACGAGCCTCAAAGCCAGGGTGCATAAATGTCACTGCGCCTGGCAAGAGGGGCGATCAGAGGACACTTAGGAAATCGCGGTTCTCCCGGGGTGGTGGGGAAAGGTTACCGTGTTGTGTTCGGTGGGTGTGTGGGGGGGAGGGGGGCCGTGATTGCGGGTGCCCAGGAAGCCCAGGGAAAACAGCAGGGACGACAAGGCGGCACCCCGGGAAGCAGCGCGGATGGGCCGTTCCCCGTGCGTGCCTGGCGCACCCACCGCCGCCGCCGCCGCCACCGCCTTGCTTCCCGGAGCTAATCAAGGGAAACGTAACTAGTGCGGGCGGCAGGGCGAGTTTACAACAACTGACAGTAACTATAACATACGCCAGTTTGTATTAAGATGTTATTGCACCTTTCCAGTTCTAATCACCAATTATGACTCTATTACTCCTACTTGGCAGCTCATCTGCTCCTGCCTCCGCTCAGGGCGACTTGGAGACGGACCTCTGATCTCCTGGTTCCACTTCAGCGGGCGCTCAGCACGGCGGCTGTCATCTGCACACACTGAAGAGGTAAGGCATTGCTTTTGCTGAGATAACTATACCTGACCTTACAACAATTTACTAAGGAAATACCTGCTTAATAGCAGTGTGAGTGCAGTTTCCTTTATGCTCACGACGGCACTGCAAATTAGCGACAACAGGATAAATCTATGGCCGGCTCACTAGACACTTCATTAAATCACTGTTCTCTTGCCTTGTAGCGCGCTAATAGAATCACAGCCCTCGTTAGCTACTGAATAAAAGATCAATCACAGACTTTGAAAGCTCTTGCTACCAGCTTCCAGAGGAAACAAGGAAAAAAAAAGGAGAGTGAGCAAGAAAGAGAGAGATATTTAGGATCATCGCTGAGATTCTGAATGGCCTCGCTGCAAGTTGCTTAAATTACCTTTTCCGCGACTGACTCCAACTGCAATACTCAGAGGAACTTGTTAAGCCGGCTTTCAAGAGCAGCACTCTAATATATGACTGCTAGACCCTGGTCAAAAGTTCATAATGTGCATATGTAAAAAGGTACTAAATTGCCTGAGGGCTAAAACCAGAGGAGTTTAATTGTAGCAAAATGCTGAAAATGGTCTGCTGAGGGTCCTTCTATTGGGATACTGCTGGGTCTGGCTGATTGAAGTACAGAACATAAAAGCCTTGCAACAATATTTCCTTAAATGCTGGGGAAACTGCCAGCAGTTGGTATTGCATGAATGTTGTGGTTGAAGAAAAACATTTTCCTCCCCTAAAATAAATAGAGTATTAAGAACTGCTCCAGCCCATAATTCTAAAGCATGATGGAAAAAGGGAGGGCTCAATGATAATAAATAAGGTATAATTCATAGGGCATGTCCAATCTCCTCCAAGTATATTTTTACATGGGGCGCAGTGAAGGTATTCAGGCATGACCCGCAAGGGCTTGGGAGGGCTTGCGAATGGCTCGGATTTTGAAAACAGCTTTGCCTCGCCAGTCTCTCTGTTAGGCATACCCAAGTGGGGATCCTTGCAAAGGGGCAACCCTGTTTGACATGTCTTTATTTCTTCTTTCATTAAATCAGATCTTGAGTTCCGGCTACACACGCCTTCGGCTTGTGCGGATGGGTTTCTCAACCCAGAATTCCCTACCTTCCCCAGATACACTCCCACACCTTCCCCCTTTCTGGCTTTCCTAATTAGTTCCTCCTTTGGATGAGTGACAATATGAGTTCAGTGGATGGTGACTCAGATGCTAGGTGGGCCTGTGTTAAACATAGGACACCCAGGGGAAGCTACAATTTGCTAGGTGGGCTTTCTAATTTATAAGAAGTGTGTGTGAAAGGTATAATTTTTGTTGAGCGTGAAATACCTATGTGCCATTTTAACCAGGTTTTAAAAAAAACCTTTACCAGACATGGAATTCCACACATACGTTGTGGCACCAAACTCACACAGTATGGTTGGTCTGAGAGCCACCAACGCGGCACTAGGCAGGTGTGAAACTTGAGCCGTCTCATGGGTTACATCTGTGCCTAGAATTCGACAAATGAGATTAGCGATATCCATATCCTTACTGATATCTTTGATCACTATTATTTTCCAAGGAAAATACTTTCCAAACTTGGAGGGAGGAGCAAGTGATACCGTGCATTGCTCCAAGACTGCTCCACCTCACGGACCCAACCCTCACAGGTCACCTGGATTGGTTCAGAATATACTGTATTTCATACTCTAAAAGGGGTCAAATCTACTCTAGAGTTCTTCAAAAGCACATGACACAGCAATGACACAGCAATGTTCAATGTTCAATGTTCAATGTTCAATGTTCAATGACACAGCAGGTCATTGGACGTGCCCGCCCTATGCTGTGCCAGTCTTTTCTCCTGCAAAATGCAAATCCGAGTTATACGGGCCCACGTTCTACAGAAGAAGTGGGCAGCTTCCCAACAGCTAGTCCACTTGACCTCTGGTCTATTCCCCATAAGTGCCAGAGAAATCCATGGACTTGAAGCATGAGTATTCGAGGAGGAAAGAAGAGAGCACAGAAGGAGTACACTGTAAGGTGGGTTCTTGAGTAGAAAATTAAGAAAACAATAAAGCATGAGCTGCCCCCACAGCCCTCAGCAATGTCAGCCCTGGCAGCCCGCCGGCACTCCCCATCCTGTGATTCCCTACAGGCTTCAGGCCACCCATCTCGAAGGGCAGGACTGGACCTATCCTTACCACATGCGGCTTTCTGATTCCCGACCACAGACTCATTTGGCAGCAATACCATGCTCCATCCACAGTACCACTCCCAGAAACCACACTCAGCCCTGGGGTTCGCATCGGAGCCTATGGAAGCCTTGGTGCACTCTGGAGTGCAACTCGGAAGCAGCAAGATGCAGCAGGAAGGGCATATATGTCAGAAGCTCAGCTCCACCCCTTACTAGCCGTGGGACTGAAGCAAGGCATTCAAGTCCTCGATTTCCTCATCTCTAAAATGGGCATAATAATCTGTAAATCATTAGATTCCTGAGGGAAGTAAAGTAATTAGAATGGCCCATTGCCTGGCACTCAGCAAAATGCTTCCTCTCTACCTTCCTGTCCTTCCCGTGTAACCTTGAAGACAATCCAGAGGATGCTCAAATGAGAACACTATAGATAGGATCATCCTAAAATATGGTTGGAGGTTTCAATACGATTGCAGTGAAAAACCATGTGGACTCTGTAGGGAAGACTGTATTCCAAAAAGGGCTTTATCTGATATTGTGGCCCACACCTAAAAGTCAACTCAAATATATGAACAGATGAGACTTACTATAAGCTAACTGTGTGCATTTATATGCACGTTTACAAGCTGATCACCCAGAACCTATAAAAAGGTGTGAATATGATATCCATGACTCACTGCTTCCATCCGAAGCCAGCTTCTTAAAGACAACCAAAGACTTCAAAGGCCACCTTGAGAATTTGGGCAGCTTTCACTTTCTCAGGTTAGTAACTGATGCCTTACCTATATGATAGGCATTTCCATTTCCATTTGCTCCAGGTGTAACATCCCCACTCCCATCCCCGCCCCTCCATGTGCAAAGAATGAATTCCTATAAAATGTCCCAATGTGCAAGGGACAGCAGGGAGGCCAACGTGATAGGGTCAGAGTGACATCCAGGAGAACAATGCACTCCGTTTAATTCCCACTGAAGACGCCATAGTTGAATAGCATGCGTAAAAGTGTGTACTAAAATATCCTTAAAAAATAATAATAAATTATTCCTGATTTTAAAACCATCAGCAAAATCCCCATCACCCGCAGATGGAGCTGCTGTGTGGACTGGGTTTTATGGACACTAGAGAAACACAGCCTGCTGCAGGGTTACCTTCCTGGGAAGCCACACAGTCTGACATTATGAATATTCTGTGTCATTTCCATACTCGGGGGTCCCTGTGTTTAACTCATCGTGTGAGCCCAGAGTCCTACAAGCCAGTGGTTTCCAGCTGAGCAAGTTAAGGCAGCGACCACACTTGATTAATTCAGAGAGAGAGGAGAGAGAGCCAAAGTGTATATTTAGTACTTTTCTAGGAGAAAATTACTTTGGATTTGCATAAAGAGAAACAATTAAGTATTTCTCTATCTCTCAAAATACTTTGTAAAAATCTGGCTTTCTTGAATACCCCTGACCGTAAACGTCTATAAAACTATATGTACAGGGCACACGTTTGTATGATGAAACAGAATCTACCTATGAAATTCCAAGCTCTACCACCCCTAACCCCAACACAGACCCCCCCCCAACAGAGCTTCAGTAGCAACCATTAATAGAGGCACAGGAGTTGTGGCTTTTCGTTCTAAATAGCCAGAAATTACTGAAACTGAGAGGTAAAGACTTTCAAAATGAAATAACTTCTAGAACTGATCAGTGAAGATCTCTATAGGTATCAAAGCCACACCCATAGGTAGAATGCAGCTAAATCTCGGGTCAAATAATTAACAAGAAAGGCCAAAAAAGGGTAAGCTAATCAAAGATGATTCTGAGATGTTCTGAAACTGGTTGAGAGAAGCCCTGCCATGGACCAGTAGGGCCGGGAGAGTCGATCACCATTCTGTTATGTATTATGTCTCGAGACTCTTGCGATTTTTCATCTGTAACATCAAGCAGAAGTTCGGGGTGGCAGGGGGAAGGGACCTGGCTGGCTCAGCTGGAACAACATTTGACTCTTAATCTTGGGGTTGTGAGTTTGAGCCTCACTCTGGGTGTGAAGATTACTAAAAATTAAAAAAATAATAAGCTTAAAAAAACCACAATGCTTAACTCCCTGGCCACTTTGAAATATCCAGTTATGCAAGAAATATGCATCCATTCAAAACACTGGGAAGGCCACGTCAGTTAAAACACGAAATACATGAGAGTCTCACAGTGCCATGAAAATTCTCTCAGTGTGAACCTGAAACAAGTCTCTTGATATTTCAGGGTCCGTTTCTGGATCTCTAAACTAATAGGGTTGGCCTGCATAATCGCCAAAGCTACTGCAGGATTGTGGCCACCGGAGACGACCAAAGGGAGCCCTAGTTCATCCTACCACGCCGGGTGTTTGCAGATCAGTTCTTCCAAAGTCAAATGCTAGCCTTAGTTTAGAAACTGCAATCCATTAGTTTATTGATATTATCTCTCTCGGTTATAATTAATAGTAGCAACTAGCCTGGGAAAACTTCAAGCAGTCGCCTAAGTGAAGTCAATTAAATACCGAGGTGACACAGGGAATGGAAATTGTTGGAAATAAAGGGTTTTCTTCTTCCCCTGGCCCAATAAGGATGTACTAATCATTCCATTGTTTTTCCCCCAAGCCAAACACAATGAAATATAGCGCCCCCTGTGGGCAGCCGCCAGTGCTCACAGGAGTTTATCTATCCCTGTGTGTGTATACATATAAATGTGTACACATATTAATGCCTAAAAATTAAGTGACTTACATCCTGTTTATTTTTGAAACACTGCATAATAATATAATTTAAGATGACAATACATATGAGATGTAATAAACACTTAGGTCAAACAATGCTGCATCTATAAGACAAAACAATCCGTTGACAGGGAATGGGAAGGGTAGAAGATAAATCCTGAGACAGAGCCTCCAGGCCAAGTTCAACCACAGCAAGGTATGCACCCTTCATCTTTGGGTGGATGCCGGAGTTTCCTCATCTAGAAAAGGGGACCTTCCATGTGACCTCCAGCATGGAGAGTCAAGGAAGTTCTTGAGTCCAGCATAAGCTACTATGGTCCCGTTCCTTTTATACATACCTTTTGTGATCCTCATGAACATTGTAAAAGCAGCGTCTTCCAGGAAGGGCTATCAAGATTTTCTGAAAGAAAGCTTAGCCCTGGGGGAAAAATGTGAACTGAAAGAGAGAAAGAAGGAAGGAAAGAAAGAAAGAGGGAGGGAGGGGAGCTTTTGTATTTCCCCCCACGAACTTAAACTTCAGCTGAACTCACTTTCACTCGCTCAGGACAAACGTGGACGTCACAAAGTAACACCTGCAGAGTGAAGCTCTGTGGGCTGAAAACCTGTGTAAGTTATTACTTTGAAAGAATCAAGAAAGCAAGGAGCAAATCCGGACTGAATGAAAAAAACTTTTTGCTGTTTTATTCAAAGTGGTGACATGGCGTATCTGCAGGAGAGCTTTGGCTACCCCTGGATAATCCCGCTTCAGAAAAGCCGTCATCTGAGAACGGAGGACGGCCTTGGAAGGGCCCCTAATGAGGACAGCAGTAATGAAACGAACAAAAAGGGGGCAGGCAGACACACACACAATCGCAGAGAATATTACCAGCCGATCTGGACATGTGCCAACTCCCCTAAGTGCGCAGCAGATGAGAAGCGTAGGATGGGCACACGCTGCATGACATTTCAACATCGAGTAAAACCATCCTGCCTGCCAGTGGCATCGCTTAAGGAAATGCTTGCAGAAATGCTGCCAGCCCACAAGGGGATGTGCGTCTGCTCTGTTCGCAATGCAAACAGCTCTTTATAAGGATGATCAGTCAATGCTGTATGTGCTAATTTGATAGCTCCGTCATCAGATGGCACTGCAAATTTCATTGTATATTTTAAATCATGTTAACATGGTTTGTTAATGTTGGTATTCACTAAAAGGCCACAGCTATTTAAATAATGAATAGGCATGATAATTTTTAGACATATTACGGAAGTGACACGTAGATATTCTAAATACTCTCTTCTTAGAATGTGTCTTACTTCATCCATTGTCATCACTAGAAAGATAAATCAAAATGTTTCTGAGACATTGCAGATTCACAATTCTAACAGTTATTTGTAGAGATAAATAACATACCTATCCAAAGGAAAAATACTTTATGTTAAAATATAGTCTCATATCATCTCTTTCCGATAACCCCTAAGATAAGAATTTAATGCTACTGCTTTAGAAAAGGAAAGACAGGACAGTATTTTGTTAAGCACTAAACAAAACTTAAATGTCAGATATCTTCTGTGTTTGTTTACGCAGGCATGCGCACATGGGCATATCAACAAATCATCCACAAATGTATATATCCCCTCCGCATTACTGCCCATTTACCTCCCCTGTTCAGTGAACATATTAAAAGCTATTTCTCCTTCTAGTTCTGCAACATTTATCTCCAGGCCTTTGTATTGGTTCCTACAGTAAAAAAAATCTCTTCTTCCCAACTCACTTTCTTGCAGCCATAAAAATGGCCTCTCTCAAGCCCAAACACAATCTGCAGCCAGCAGAGGCCATCAGTGGTAGGAATTTGGAGCTTGAGCATTTGAGCCCACTGGAAAGAGCTCAAATCTCCACTCTACTACCTTTTAGTTACGTGCCCTTGAGCGGGTATTTATGTGTCCTGACAAGCTTCCTCAGTAACCACAGGGAATACTGCTCTTGGTATGTGAGAAACAGAGAAGGTACACAGCAGGACTCCCGGAAGACAGCAACTGCTCAAGAAATGTTAGCTTTTCGGCGCCTGGGTGGCTCAGTGGGTTAAAGCCTCTGACTGCGGCTCAGGTCATGACCTCAGGGTCCTGGGATCGAGTCTGGCATCAGGCTCTCTGTTTAGCAGGGAAGCTGCTTCCTCCTTTCTCTCTCTCTGCCTGCCTCTCTGCCTACTTGTGATCTCTGTCTGTCAAATAAATAAATAAAAATCTAAAAAAAAAAAAAGGAAAGGTTTCTCTGTTTAAAAAAAAATGTTAGCTTTTCGTGGGTCATTCCCTTCATCACTCTCTGATCACCATCATCACCGATATTAATAGGATGCTGTAAGATCCCAAATCCTCAAACAAGCCCTCGGTGGCCTTTTTTCTTTTTGCCTTCACCTCCGGCATGGAACACCACAAACCCATGTTCATTAATAGTGCCTTTGCTATACCACTCACATTTTGTTTTAAAATAAGAAATTTTATTCTTGATTTTTTAATTAATTTTTAAATATTACATCAAATATTGTTTATTTGATTACTGAGGGTTGTTTGAGGGGGGCACATCCTTAATTTTGTCCCTAGTCCTGGTCTCCACCCTATACCACTGCTGCAAAGTCTACCTGAAAGAGTCTCCTGTTTGGGTCTGCAATTTCACCTCCCACGTATCCTTCAAGGCTCAGTAAAGATGTCCTCTCCATTCTGCAATTTTATGTGACTACTCTTACATCGACCCCCAAAGTAGAAAACACTGTAGCAGTGCTGCCCATGCCTCCTCACGCCAGAGTTCTTGACATCTCTGCCCTGTTTAACATAAGCACCCATCGGCCAAGGATCACGATCTGCTCACTCTTGCATGTTCTACCCCCTGAGGCAGCCCATGAGGCACTCGATGAGCACTTGTCAGACAGGAGCAGATCCAATAGTTCTAAAGTGGCAATTTTCCAAGGACAGATTGCTATTTAGTGGGCGCTAAAACTGGGTCACAATCAGCACTTTAGAAAATGAAATACAACCAAGATGAAAACAGCAGACGACACTGCCCATAGTTAGACTATTTCATTAAATGTTTGTTTCAGACACACACACATGCACGCATGATACACGAAGACATACACGTGCATAAGCTTAAGGATACATGCATTGGGCTGTGACATAAAAAACTGGTGGTCATCAGAAAAAAAAGGTTGAAAGACACTGTTCTGGACCAATGAGAAGGCCTCTCGACCCATCATGTACTACCCACCTGGCCACCACAATACAAAGGGCAAGTGTTTCACAGTCATCCAACTCTTTCTTAGTTTGTAAAAGAATCAGGTTAGCAACATCCTCAGAGACCAATCCTGGATAACTGAGAAACCCTACGATATCGGGCCAGACTCGCAGAGGAATTTCTTCAGTACTAGTTAAGAACAGAATGCTGGTCTTCTATCAATTAAATAG